>JABUQX010020642.1:0-15000 GCA_015478945.1 Trachelipus rathkii | reverse complement strand
TCTTCTTGAGAGTGTTGTTAATAGCCCTCCATTCGTATCTAAATTGTGGGTCCGTGTTATCTCAGTTTAAAAAAAAAAATTATTTTACTTTCCAAAAACACTTTGGGGGTAATTACTTTTAGAGAGACCTAATATAGGAACACCATAGGTAAACGCAGCACAGGCGATGGGCCACGCGATTCGGGAGTCTTGCTATCTCCTGGTCGCACGCTCGATCGTGATGTGTAGCAGACACGTGGAGGGGGACTAGAGCGATTCGCACCCCCTCTGACTTCTGGAGGATGTGCGTAACTCGATCGGCGAGGATGACGCACGCCCTGCTGTGTTGGTTTCTTTTATGGTGTCGAGAGCGTCGGTTCCGTCATCCGCACCACGTCCCGCTCGTATATACGTTATAGTCTCGGATTACCACAAGCACTCGCGTGAGCTCACCCCTGTTGTCATTCGCACAGGCCGCACTCTAGATATATTGGCGGTCTCTCTCGCGGCACATTCTAATTCTTTCAATCAAATATTAAATAAAATATAACAATAAGTTAACTCATCCTCTTCCCTGTCTACAATTTTCCGCTGATTCCAATCATCACTACATATCATTTCTGTTTCACTCTGCGTAGGATCTCTGCTCGCGTTCCTCTCCTAAGTTATCATACTGTCTGTAGCATCTTAACATAATCACTCCACCCTATATTACTTACTTACTTCACTTACCTTCACACTTCTTCATCACGTCATATATATATCATATCTATTCATCTCTCTCTTCTACTCCTACTAGCATATATATATATCTTCATATATATATATTACTCTCTTCATATATATATACTTCACTATCTATATGTTCACATATGTTTAAATTTACTATAATTTTTCAATAAATTTTATTCCTTATAAATAACACATTTAAGTTAATATATACGTAACTATATAAAACAAATATTTCTTTTTTGTGAAAAAATTATTTAATGTAAATTTGCCAAACCAGTGCCCTCTTACTGTTACGAACCATAACCCTATATTCTTATATAGTGGGTAACAACATTATCTCTACATTCACTCTCCACATCTCTCCATTATCGGTCATATACATCATAAATCTCGATATTATGATAACATTACTCAAATCCTCGCGAGCGATCTATTACTCTGCAATACCTCTACAATAGCTAAGCAGCGTGCGAAACAGAATATCTCTCATTCTCGTGCGGAATCCCTTTCTCTATCTCTCAAATTTTTAGTTAGCGAAAATGTACGAACAAAAAAATCTAATAAATTATCATATCACAATATTCGGCTTTCTGTCTTTTTTTCTCTTATGCGTCTCACCGGGTGACTCATCTCCATCTTCACTCATATCTCTATCTCTTAATCGTTGTAAACTCGGGTATTTCAGCATCCAGCTACATGTTAGCGGCTCGCAGCCGTACGGGGAACACAGGGGGGGGGCCGTTTTCCATAGCCCCGTAGGACGGGGCGGAGGAAACCCCCGCGACACCCAAAATACCAAAGAGCGGGGTTCCGGAGACCCTCCCCGGAGGGGGGGAATTAGTCCTACCCCGTAGTTCCCCGGAAGGCCTCGAGAGACCCCGACTCCTGCATCTTTGCGGGTGCAATATACCCTTGGGGTATTCTTTAGTAAAAAAAAAAAAGCAAAATTCTGTAAGATGTATATTTTTAGTTTAAATTTAACGGAGAAAACAATAAACAAAACCATCAACAGACTCCTTCTAATCATATTACTATCATTATTAACAATAATTTTTTTTTTTACATTTTCCCATGTAAAATTTTACCAGGATTCTCAACAAATGTATTTCTTTCGCTGTAGCTATTGTATTAGATTTCTGAGATATATATATATTTTTCCTTTCTTTTTTCTTTTTTTTTTTTACAATTTTCGCAACTAAAATTGGACCAACATTTCAGCAATTGTACTTCCATTTCGCTGTCAGCTATTTAGTTTTCGAGATACGAGTTGTGGCGTAAACCAATTACAACAATATATAGTATATATATATATATATATTTATTATATATAATATATATATATATATATATAATATATATATATATATATTATATATATATATATATATATAATATATATATAGGACGTGTTGTGTTTTATGACTCCGTCAGTTTTTTTTTTTTTTTTTTTTATATATTTCTAGTATATGATCCTAAACCAGTCATTTAAGGGTGATTCAAAAAAATATATTAGGACCAGTTAGCGTTTTTACGACTCCGCCTCAGTTTAAAAACATTTTTTTTTTTAAACTAAACAATATTTTAGATTTACCCCGCAAGATGGCAAGGAGTCGGCTCTCTCGGCTTCCGGGGGAACGACAGGTAAGGACTATTTCCGCCCCCTCCGGGGAGGGTCTCCGAACCCCGCTCTTTGGTATTTGGGTGTCGCGGGGTTCCCTCCGCCCTCCCCTACGGGGTATGAAAACGTCCCTCCCATCTGTCCCCCGTCGGCTCGGCCCCCCTAACATTTTTTTTTTTTTTTTTTTTTTTTTTTAACATTTTTGTAATACGTTTTACACGCTTCATTCCAAATAATAATTGGTTTTTCTGTAAGTCTCGTACTTTTCGAGATTATTTTATTTATGAAAAATTTTTTTTTTTTTTTTTTTTTTTTTTTTTTACATTTTTATAATAAGCTTTTACGCTGATTCCAAATATTCAATTGGTTTTTCTGTAAGTGTCGTACCTTTCGAGATATTTACCTTTTTAAAATTTAATTTGATAAAATGTGATTTTTGAAATAATTATATTTAAATAATTTTTAGTTACGTACGAATTATTGATGCTGTCAACTGATAATTCAACTGTTAGTATCAATACTACAAATATGTTAAAAAAAAAAAAAAAAAAATCAAAACTGACAGTCTTAAAACATAACATAGGCCTATATATATATAATATATATATATATATATAATATATATATATATATTAATTTATATATATATATATATATATATATATATATATAATTAATAATATATATATAATATAATATATATATGTGGTCAGCATCCCGAAAGGCCAGGCATGTAACTAAAAAACTATAACAGCTACACGAAAATAATATCATTTTATTAATCAGAGACATTTTTACCCCCGAAATTAAAAAAAAAGTAAAAAATAAACGCTTTTTTAAAAAAATTAAATTTGTTAGATTTGGAAAAACTGACAGTAGTTTCAGAATACGGAGAAGTGGAGTAGTCGGAGGGAGCGTGAAAGTTGCCAAATGTTCATTTTTTTCTTAAACTGGTTCCTACGTCTATCTTCTTTTATTTCATCCATTACTCAAGGGTGGTAAATAGACAGCAACAATGCATGTAACTAAAAACATAGAACAGCTAGATGAAAATAAAAAACATTTTTTTTAAACCAGACATTTTTTATGAATGAAATAAAAAATAAAAATAAAAAAAATAACGCTTTTAAAAAAATTAATATTTAAAAAAAAAAAAAGAATGTACGATAAGTATCATTTATGAGAAATAAAAAAAATTTTTTACGATAAGTTCCGTTTTGAGAGATATTAAAATATCACTTTAACTATCAAACTAAAAACTAGAAACAGTTACATGAAATAAATAACATTTTTTTAACAGGAGACATTTTTATGGCTGAAATAAAAAAATAAAAATAAAAAACGCTTTTAAGAAAATTTGATTATTTAAAAAAAAAAAAAAAAAAGGTATTATAAACTATTGTTTGAGAGGTATGAAAAAGTATATCATGTGTTTGTTTTTGAGAGATATTAAAATTACTTTACTGTCAAGTAGTAGTTCAAAACGTAGTGATGCTGTTAAAGAACTTATTGTCATTAATAAGTAATAAGCATGAATTGTTGGGTTATTTACAATTTTGTGGCCTATTATTAAGTGAAAAAAAATGTAATAAGTGCAAAAGAAAATGTCTAATATACAGAAGAGCAGGATTTTTTTTTTTTCAATGTAATCGACGAAAATGCAATACAAGATACACAGCAGTTGCCAAAAATTCTTTTTTATCATCCTCACATTTGCGCATTGAAGTTGTCCTTCAAATTATTTTTTTTTTTTTACATGACATAACAGCAACGCAAACAAGGAAAATGTTAGGATTATCTTATACAACGGTATCAGACTGGTATAATTTTTGCAGAGAGGTGTGTGAAGTTTCAGTGATGCAGAGCACTGAAAAAATTGGAGGAGAAGGTAAGGTAGTCGAAATAGATGAATCAGTATTTGGTAAAAGAAAGTATAACAAAGGAAAATTTGTTAAAAGTAGATGGGTCATTGGTGGTATTGAGAGATATTCTGGAAAAATTTTTTTAGTACCAGTAAGTAACAGAAATAGTGAGACAATTTTGAATGTAATTGAAACCTATGTAAAACCAAAAACCACAATAATAACTGACGAATGGAAAGGGTATAATGTTCTGAAAAAAAAAAGATTACAATCATCTAACTGTAAACCATTCTGTTAGTTTTATAAATAGTGAAACCGGTGCCCACAGCAATACAATAGAAGGAGAGTGGTCTAAAGTAAGTATATATATAATATATATATATATATTAATTACACATTAATAAAAAAAATTACATAATTTATACCTGTTTTATGCATATATTATATATATATGAGTATGAAAGTCTATTTAGAAACCTTTTATACGATACTTGTTAAAATAAAGACTTTCTAGTATAGTTTTTTTTAAAATAAAGAATACCCCAAGGGTATATACCGCACCGATGGAGGAGTCGGGGTCTCTCGCCTTCCGGGGAACTACGGGGTAGGACTTTTCCCCCTCCGGGGAGTGGTCTCCGGAAGCCCCCCGCTCTTGGTAATTTGGGTGTCGCGGGGGTTCTCCCGCCCCTCCCTACGGGGTAGGGAAAACGTCCCCCCTGTGTTCCCCGTCGCTTCGAGCCCTACATTGCCGTGTAAACCTTTACAAATAATTATATATATATATATATATATATATATATAATATATATATATATATATATATTCCTATACCCAACAACTTTCTAAATATATATATATATATATATACTCTGTCCCCCACCGGCTCGATCTCCCCCCCAAAAAATAGCCAATTTTTTTTTTTTTTAATATTTTTAACATTTTCCTAACTAAAAATTTCACAAGGATTCCAAAAATGTATTACTTTTCCCTGTAGTTTTTTTAGTTTTTTAGATATGATTTTTTTTTTTTTTTTACATTTTCCGCACTAAAATTTTACCAGGATTCCAACAATGTATTCCTTTTCCCCTGTAGCTATTGTAGTTTTTTGAGATATGGATTGTGGCTCTTCTAGAGGCTGGCATATATTAATATATATACATATCTATAAAATATATTTTATCCCAAGACATTAGCAATATATATTATATATATATATATATATATAATATATATATAGTTAGTAATTTTTTGTAGATAAAAAGAAAACTGCCCAAAAACTGGAATAAAAGATGAACTATTTCATTCTTATCTTTCTACGTATATTTGGAAAAAAAATAATAAACAAAACAGATTCGTCGATTTCATCGATGAAATAAAAATTCAATATGCAAACGAAGTTGCAAAACGTACTAAATAAGGTTGGGGTTCATTAATTATTGCAAATATGTGTTTAGTCAATTTATAAACAATAAAAATTAATTGTTAATCTACGATGCTAAGCAACCACTATAATTAATAATAATTTGCAATTCCGCAACATTACTGAAACTAATACCTTGCCAGGCGTAAATTTTTTTAAGTTATTAAAATTACTAATATTAAAATTGTTATTAATAAATATAAATAAAATACATTTTTTTTTATGTAGTTAAATTATTTAATTAAAATATAAAATGTATAGTAATATAAAAAACGCGAAATATAAGATAAAAGTAATTAATTTATTGCAATCATACAGATCACCTTCGTATGTTGCAGGAAATAAAGAACCCTATTCCAGAATGGACGCTGGCAGGGCCTAAGTAGTTTTACTAATATTAAGGTGCTTTAATAATATTTTGATATAAAAAACTCGTTTGTTTTTTAATTGCATTCAGGAAATTGCTCGCATGAATACATTTTTTATTTAATATATAACTATTAATAAATAAACAGCTAATAAGATAAAAGTTAATTAATTTGATGCATTTGGCACCTTTTTGCTTTCGCGGCGAAGTAATGCTGGTTTAAGGTCAATCAAAGCATACAATGCAGGTATCAAAGCGTCACTGCCAGGTGTAAGATTTACTAATAATTTCAAGGTGTTTATTAATAAATATTAAGAATACAAATAATTTTTTTTTAAGTTTCTTCTTTTTAATTATATTTACTTGCTGAAATCAAAAATTGTTATTTATTTTCCTGTAGATCTTTTAGTTTTCTAGTTACATGCCTGAACTCTTCGGGATGCGGCCTATTATATATATCTATATATATATATATATATATTTATATATATATATATATATATATATATTATATATATATATATATATATATATATATATATATATATATATATATATCACGAAAAAAAAGTTATTTTCTTTAAAAAAAATCTTGTTTTTTTATGACGCCGATTTCACAATGTGCGAAAACATGGCGGCCTAGTGTAAGAAAAGCCTATTTTAGGAATTTCAAAACATCGATTGATTTTAAAAAATTTATTTTTTTTAGTCTCGATTCGAACGAAGGACACTTCACTTGGAAATTCGTAAAATCTTGGCAATCATTACCGTATATAGATAGGCACTCATTAATTGACCACGTGAACAAGGAATAATCCAATGGAGTCGAAGGTTTAGTTATAAAACTTTTCGTTGACTTGGTAATTAACGAAATAGTAAATATATATGATTAATAGATGCAATAATCGTTCAAAGGTCCAATAATGTTTTAATAAAAGCATTGTAAAGCCTAATATAAGAGTAATTTGGTTACACCCTCACAGCAAGACGATTGAGCGAGTGAACGGACTGACTAATTCTATAATGGCGTCTAATTATAGTGTTGCCATTTGAAAGGTTGTTGTTTTACTTCATCACATCGTACGTTTGGCTAAAAACAGAGACAAAAACCAGTTCAAAAGTTTCAAAAATGAAAGTGTTTATTTCTCTAGTTTTTGTAAATTTGTTATAGCGCAAAGAAATATAATTTTATTAAAAAAAAACAATCGTTTTTATTTTTTTCAATTTAACCAGTATATATATATATATATATATATATATATATATATATATATATATATATATAATATATATATATATATATATAATATATATATATATATATATATATAATATATATATATATATAATATATATATATATAGCACTTTTATTTAAAAAGGATTTACATAAAATGTTACATATCAATATATCGCTGAACCCTAACGTCTAACATATCACTGTGACGTGTTAAGTTAAACTCCAATAGGAGAAGAGAAAAGTTGCCACAGGTTGCTTTTTAATATCGTGGTAAAGTTTTATATGTTTAATTTTGTTTCAATTTTTTTTTAATTGCTATTTTATTAAGGGGCTCGAGCCACGGTGGGACAGAGGGTGGGACGAAGTCCCCCCGTCGTCCCCGCTGAGGCCGAGAGACCTGACTCTTTCCATCTTTGCGATATAATCTTGGGTATTCCTTTACTTTAAAAAAATCAAAAAACTTATTGGCAACTCTTGTCGCTCTATATTGCCTGAAATAATCGAAAAAAAATCGATTACATCGCCGTTCGATATATATCGGTTAACATCCTTTTAAAGCGAAAGTTTCCTTATATATATATATATATATATATATATATATATATATATATATATATATATATATATATATATATATAATATATATATATATATATAATATATATAATATATATTATACACTGGAGGGCAAAGGCCAAAGGACGCCTATATCCAATTTAAATACCTACATGCCCCGATACACAGCGTTTGAAATTGTGTAAGTCAAAAGTAGTTGGAAAAATAGAAAAAGAGTGTGTGTTCCTAACTTTACCAGTGTAGTATATGTAAGATTGAGCATTGCGGCTAAGTCTGGAGTCGGAGAGTTGAATAGAGAAAGGATGAGACTGTGTAGAAAGGCGTGTCACACGAGCCTTTCTCAATGGAAGAGGTATGCGACTGAAAAGTTCAGAAGAGCAGTGTCCGTTGTAATAGAGAGAAAAAAAAGTGGAGAAACAATTCGACGGGTAAAAAGAGACTGGAGAGAGAGAGTTTGTGAGAGAAGGAGAGTTGATAAAACGAAAAGCCCTCCACTCCACCTCTTCAAAACGTAAAACGGTACTTGTGCCGTCGGAATACTAGAGAAGGGAAAATGGAAGCAAATTTTAGAGCTAACATTTTTTGAAAGATGCCAGAAGGGATGCGTGAGGAAGAGGAATAAGTAAGATTATTGCATTTTCTGTGGAGAAGAGTTTTTTGTGTCGCGGAAAATAGATTTTGCACGATTTCGGAGAGAGAGAGAGAGAGAGAGAGAGAGAGAGAGAGAGAGAGAGAGAGAGAGAGAGAGAGAGAGAGAGAGAGAAAGATGATATCGTGTAATTAGAATTGGTTTCATGATTTTGAAGACCACGGGAAATCCTGAAAGCAACGTCCCTGTGGTGAATAGCTCGAGAACAAGGTTAGGTTTAGTTGAAGGGAAAGTATATGGAATGTACGCCTTCATGCCATGCCAAAGAGAATTACCTCGGTAATGCGCGCAGCACTCCAGGAGAGACTCCTCTCCCGAAAGCAGTAGTCAATCCATGATTAAATGTAAGTGTCAGAAATAATTACTTTATGGTATTTAGGTAGGCAATGTACATTCACAGAAATAGCAGAGCAATTTGGAATCACCAAAAGTAGTGTTCATAAACATATTGAGTTAGTTATTGACATTATCAATGAAAAATTAAATTTATTCATAAAATGGCCATCTTTGGAAAGAGTTGATGTAATAGAAAGAGTTTAAATCTTTAGCAGACTTTCCAGGGGTTATTGGGTCTCTAGATGGATGTCATAAAAATTAAAGCACCAGAAGAGCATCAAAAAGATTAATTAGATCGAACAATAAATCATAGCGTTAATTTAATGGCAGTTTGTGATGCAAATAAGGTATTTACTTATATAAATGTTGGTTTTCCTGGAAGTGTCCATGATCATAGGGTATTTTTCCTATCTTCTCTTGGTAGAATTCTTGAGGATATTACAGAGACCTTTGTTATAGTGACAAATATCACTTAATTGGTGATTCTGCCTTTATTATTTAATCGAGAGTATTAGGATTAATACTGTTTTAGTCCTGATTAAAATATTGAATATTTATTTATTTTTTGTTTAACTTATTAGTTCTTTTGCTAATAATTTACATTGAATATAAGAATATCAGGACCAGAAGTGTAGTCTTTGTTTAATTTTTTTTTTTTTTTTTTTTTTTTCATTTATTTATTTGAGTAATTTATTCAGTTTTCTTTTACTAACAATTTTTGGTTGAATAATATTTTTATTACTTGATCGAGAGTGTTAGCATCAGAATTTAGTTTGTTTATTTGGGTATTGGCTTTAGTTAAAAAAAAAAAGAATAATTTTACTTCCCTTTACACTTTGGTATTATTTTAACTAAAGGAATACCATAGGTAAACCGCAAAGATGGCAGGAGTCGGGGTCTCTCGGCCTCCTATTCATTCATTTATTTATTTGAGTAGTTTATTCTGTCTTTTTTACTAACAATTTTTAGTCGAATAATATTTTTATTATTTGGTAGAAGTGTCATTAAAACATTTTAGTTTTGTTTATTTTTTTTAATTAACAGTAGTATTGAATTTTAAACAATTATATTTAATTTATTTTTTCTCTTACTATAAACCTTTTCTTTTGTATAAGATATTCGTATGTTATACAATCGGATTTATAGTATCAGATATCCATTACATTACTGTGATAACGTATAATATTTTAGTGCTTATATATTTTATCCTTTGCTATACATTTTCTCTTGTATGATAACCCCATCATACAATTGGAGATATAGGATTGGATCCTGTGATAATATTTTCGTTTTTATCTTAGTAGTATTAGATATTTTTGTTTGTCATGTGCTATACTTTCCTGTCTCATAATAAATTATTATTTGATTGGGGGTATAGGATTTGACGTCATTAGTTTTTCATATTGGAACCAATTTATATATTTTTCATTTATTTATTTAATAAATATTTTCTTATAGATATGTGTTATAGAGTTTGAACCCTTTGCACCGTGTTAGTACTGTTTTGATATTCGAGATTTATTTGGTACATCATTTCATGATTGATATTTTAGGGTCTTTAACCCCTTATTATTTTGTGGCCAATTTAGAACTAATACGGAGTGGCAAAAACTCCTAGTATATGTTATTTGAATTTGTGCAGTTGCTTTTTAAAGGTTTATTACTCAAGTCCAGATCTCGGGTATCAGCTAGATGTGTCTTGATTGGTGACGATCCATTAATAAAGGTGAGTTATTATTCTGGCGTTACAATTTTATATACTGTATGTATATATATATATATATATATATATATTAGAGGTGTAGCGGATAACCATACTGATATATATATTATTATATATATATATATATTATATATATATATATATTTATATATATATGTTTATATTATATATATATATATATATATATATATATATATATATATATATATATATATATATATATATATATATATATATAGATATATATATATAGGCTATTTATAAGCAGTTGACCCCAGGAGCAAAAATCAATAACTAATGTATCGTTATTTTAATAATTATAGGGTAAATACATTAAATTTTTGGGTAACCTAACTTAACCAAACTTAACCTTAATTAACCTAACCTAATATTAACGGAGTCAAAATGCTTATAAATGTTCATATATATATATATATATATATATATATATTTAAAAAAGATATATTTATATATATATATATATATATATATATATATAATATATATATATATATATATATATATAATATATATAATATATATATATTATTATATATATATTATATATATATATATATATATATATATAATATATATATATATATATATATATATATATATATATATCAACAATTTAGTTTCATTTTTATTTTCTAATATTGTTTCAATCTGTTATCAAAGCTTTTGGCCATTTCTACCAATTCATTTTGTGTGGGCTTGTGTGTCCAACAATTCATATTTTTTTTTCTCCACTTGAAGACTATCCTTATTTATATTCACTAATTCTAATATCGTTTTCTGAATTTCTTTCGTTCTTTATGTTGGGCGAATACGCTTTTCTTTCCTTTTGATAGGTGGCTCATCTGCAATTACTACCTCTTCAGTTTCGAATTACCTTTTAAATACAATATATTTAAAAAGTTGAATTAAGTTAAGTAATTTAAGTAAAAGATTTAATTTAAATATAAAACAGCAAAGAAATAATTGTGATACATACGGTATGTTATTAATTATAATAATAATTATTAAAAAAAAATCGCATGGGGTAAATTTTTTTTAACTACGACAGGTTATCACTTAAAGGGATGTAACGGTGGGGGGGGGGAGGCTTTACTGTCGATTTGCCGTTATTCGACTAACTTTTCTTTTTATCTGTATATTGCGCATCTCATCTTCAATCTGCTGCTAGTTTATTTATATGGTTGATTACACTGGACGACAGAAATTTTGATAAATGGATATCATGAACTGTTTCTTATGTATTTCGGTACGCTGAAAACGAATATAACCTCCAAATTTGCACAAACGGGCTAATTTTTTTGTAATTTTACATATTTCATAAACTAACTAACAATCTAATTCACAGAGTGTAAAATGTCTTGTTTTGTTTAACTATTTTCTTGCGATTTTATTGAAAAAAGGTGATCGCGAGCAATATAAAGCGTATAATAAGTAGGAACCAAAAAATAGATAAAATAAAGGCCAAACATGATAAAACATGTTTAGCGAACTCGATAAAAATAAACCTCGGTTCGACGTTTTTCATGAGTCATTTGCCTTCAGTTTGTGTATATATATATATATATATATATATATATATATATATAATATATATATATATATATATTATATATATATATATATATATATATATATATATATATATATATATATATATATATATATATATATATATATATATATATAATATAATATTATATATTATATATATATTATTATATATATATATATATTATATATATATATATATATATAATATATATATATATATATATATATATATATACTATATATATATATATATATATATATATACGTTCAATTGTTTAATTTCAACTTACAGATCAGATACTTTTATTAAAATGCAACGAAATGTAATGAAAACAAATTGTTACATTTGTGGTGAGGTGACGTTTGCATCTCAATGAGGAATATTACTCCCTTAATATAAAAAAAAAACACGCATATAAACTTTATTTGAAATAAGAATTGGGTGATCAAGATAAAGTCTTGGGCATCTAACCTTCAATATTTG
This sequence comes from Trachelipus rathkii, assembly GCA_015478945.1. Lineage (NCBI taxonomy): Eukaryota > Metazoa > Arthropoda > Malacostraca > Isopoda > Trachelipodidae > Trachelipus > Trachelipus rathkii. The sequence continues at coordinate 2,443 of JABUQX010020642.1, read as the reverse complement.
CTATGCGTCTTGTTGTAAACTCACCTTTAGTGGTTGGCTAACGGACAGTCCCAGACAATATGCATATTTGCATTTCAATGGTAATGGAGGGAACCAAAGTATCACGCAATGGACTGTTATTTTTGAATTACAAAAATTGCTGGAATAACAAGTCAAGACCAAGAGAACGCATTAAAAATATCCAAACCTACCTTCGGCTATTAGGCCTGTTCGTCACAGTGAAGAGCTTCATATCCCTGCACAACCTGAAAATGTAAATCTCCTGTCAGAAAACTCCGACGAAGAAGATGATTTACAATTACGTCCAGAAAATGACGAACTTTGGAAGACTTGATTTATGATGGAATGTCAAGCAGAACCTCATAGAAATTAATCAGCAATGGAAAAAAAAAAACTCAATGATCTAGTTTCGCGATCTATCATTGTCAAAAAACAGGCAGAATATTGGCATCTAGATTAAAGGTTGGAATCTCCTTGGGAAGGGAACTACAATTTCTTCTTATCGGCGACGCGAAGAATTCAGAAACGCTTTCCGTAGACGGCTATTTAAGTGTATTGTTACTGATGTTGATTTCATTAATGAGAATTAGGAGACTGTCATGATCCTGAGGAATGGAGATTGTTTATAGATTTCTTCTAAACTCAGTTTAAAAGCAGTGATTCTTCATAATGGAAATGTGAAGTGAAACCTTCGACTCCTATTTGCCTAAACTGGAGCCACATAATGAAAGAGATCTTACATGAAATATTTTGTTATCGAAAACACGATACGAACAGCATTTTGGAAAATATGCGGCGATTTAAAAGTTATAGCACCTTTTTTAGGTCTCTCCAACAAGGGTATACTAAATTTTGTTGTTTCCTATGCGATTGGATAACAGAGATCGCAAAAATCATTTGTCAAGAAGCAATGGCTTAAAAGAAATCTAATACCTGGAAATTAAAAATGTAATTTTTAACCACTTGTGAAACCTGAACTCTATCTTCCTCCTTTGCACATCAAACTCGGGTTAATGAAAAATTTTGTAAAAGCGATGGATAAAAGTGGTCAGGGTTCCTATACGTAAATAAGAAATACCCCTGGATCAGCGAGGCTAAAATTAAAGAGGGTATATTTGTAGGCCCACAAATAAGAGAGCTAATGAAGGACCATCGCACTTTGATGAAAGCTTTGAATAATAATTGAAAACCCTGCATGGAGATCCTTTAAAAAAGGTCATAACTGGGTTTCTAAGGCAATATTAAGGCCGACAACTATGAAGAACTAGTTTCCGAACTCCTTCGAAATTATAAAGCAATGGGATGTAACATGTCCTAAAATACATTTCCTTCATTCACATTGGACTTTTTTCCTAACTGCAATATAGGCGCTATAAGTGATGAGCATGGTGAGCGATTCCACCAAGATATTTCAACTATCGAAAAACGTTATCAGGGAAATTGGAATCCAAATATGCTTACACTATTGTTGGGGACTTAAAATGGATGTTCCTCAAGCAAACTACAGTAGAAAATCTTCAAACTCTACATTTTAAATTGCAGAAGTATATAGGTGAGTAAATTAACTAAAGCTTATCATTTTATAACAATATTAAATTTTTAATTTCGTATTACAAAAAACCCTGCCCGTTACAACAAAATGGTATGCAAATTCGGAATCCGCGCACAAAACTATAAGAAACACCTATTTTTACTCATTTAACAGACAAAAAGTTAAATTTTGTCTTCCAGTGTTATTGACCGCTATTCACTTATTATTAACATTGTCACTATCACCACTATCACTATTATACATTATCACCACTATCACTATTATAATTAATATGGTATACGCTATATCACCACCATTCACGAAAAGGTTAATGTGATACAAGGGGGTTCCGGACCCTTGCCAAAAGTGGAAGAGAATTTGAAAAATTTTCTTTGAGACAACGATTGTCTTGGAAAACGCAGCTTCACCACCTACAATCCAGTATTTAAATTTCTTCATTTTAATTTTATTTTCTGTATTTAATAATTCATAATCTGAAATTGCTAAAAAATGATTTTAAAATTTTGAAGCTCCTCGAACCCAGATTAGAAATGAAATAAAATTTAAATGTTTAAAATTTTACATTTCTAAAATCCTGAATCACATTTTTTTTTCTTTCAAGTTGTTGCAGCTACCTTGAAACAAAAGCTCCTCTCTCTCTCTCTCATCTCTCTCTCTCTCCTCTCTCTCTTCTCTCTCTCTCTTCTCTCCTCTCTCTCTCTCCTCTCTCTCTCTTCTCTCTCTCTCTGCTCTCTCTCATCTCTCTCTTCTCATCTTCTCTCTCTCTCTCTCTCTCTCTCTCTCTCCTTCATCTCTATCTCCGTCTCTCCTTCTCTCTCCTCCATCTCCTCTCTTCTCCTCCCTCTCTCTCCCTCCTCTCTCTCTCCACTCCGTTCGTCCCTCGTCTCTCGC
>JABUQX010020641.1:42500-49537 GCA_015478945.1 Trachelipus rathkii | reverse complement strand
GATGTACTTCGTTCAGTTGGAATTGGGTGTTTAACCGTTTTTATTTATCGTGAAACGCTTTCGCGTTTTCGTACTTATCATATATATATATATATATATATATATATATATATATATATATATATATATATATATATATATATTAGAAAGATAACTGCTCCACTTAAAGGGGGGAAACAAACGAGATAAAAAAAATAGTTTCTATAGTTTTAATTTCTATTTGGGGCTTTAATTGACGTAGGCGACGTAACATCTCATTAGGTGGATGTGGTCTAAATTCAGGTTCATAATTTCCGTCTGAAACGTTAAAGACCATCCCCCTTTTAGACATGATTTATTAAGTTTATCCGTCATAACATCGATAATCGCTCCTCTATCTTTTGACTCAAGGTTATTATCTACTATGATAACACTTTAAGAGACTCTCAAAATAAATACGTAGATAATAATTTAAAATTAAATAAAAATAATCATTCGCCTTTAGTTTCTTTTTTTCGTTTTAAAAATTATAAAATATAAAATAAAAATAGAAAACGTCCAACTTGGTGAACTATCTGAATGAAGATACCTTAGGAAAAAAAAATCCAAACCACGTCCACGTTATGTTGAAATGGTCTGTAAACATCTAAACTCTCGTAAGATTTATTTTGAAAAAAGAAAAATATATTTTGTTAATTTCTTAAGAACAATAAAACTGTTCATTACTTAAAATAAAAATAAAGTTTCGTAAAAAAATAAATGTTCCAAAAAGACAAACACAACCAAAGGGAAGGAAGGGGAAACTGAAATAAAATCTTTCAAAATATTTTAGAAATAAAATCATTTGGAAATGAAAAACTCAGATTCCTTCCCGCTCTCCTCATTTGAATTGAAAGGGGCACAAAAATAAAAGGCAATGGAATACTCACACATATATACATACATACATACATACATACACACACACACACACATATATATATATATATATATATATATATATATATATATATATATATATATATATATATATATATATATATATATATATATATATATATATATATATATATATATATATATATATAGTATACCGAGGTCAAGTGACACTCGGTTCAATAGAATAATTAATTATGTATATACTTGAAAGATGTAAGGCCTGTATTTATGTAAAAGGCAAAAGCCACTAGAAATAAATCAAAGTTTTGTATAATATTTGAATTTTAAAATACTGATTCCTGATTGGACCTATTAGCTTGAAAGAGCTGATGACATCGGGAGAGCTGTGTGTGACCTGGTAGTGACAAGAGGTGTTAGCTCCTCGCAATGCGAATGGCTTATAAAATTAAGATTTACATGGAGTCGAACAAAATAATAACATCACATTTAATAAATTAGCCATTAACATTTAATCAATTGAAAAGAAATTACATTATTTGTGAACCGAATGAAGAGTGATGGAAATAAAAAAGTGAAAAGAGAATTCTTTCTTTCCCATCCTTTCATTATTCTATTATTATATTATATAGTTTTTAAATGAATTAAAGATATTTTCTCTGTATATATATATATATATATATATATATATATATATATATATATATATATATATATATATATATATATATATATATATATATATATATTTCTATTTATATAATATATATATATATATATATATATATATATATATATATATATATATATATATATATATATATATAAATAAATATATTTTTATCTATATATATATATATATATATATATATATATATATATATATATATATCCGTCAGTATTTTGGATAGTCTTTACTTTTGCTTTCTGTTTTGCTAATTAATAACTTTATAACATCTACGTGTTCATTTTTGTCTGGGTTGTGTATTGGGAATCTCTAAGACCAAGGTCCAAGGACCTTGGACCTACAGTTTACTTCAGATTTATACTACTCATGGGTAGATATATTCCTTTTCAAGGAGGAGATTGAGAAAAAAAGAACCTACCTAACCTCATACCTTACGCAAAACTCTCAAGTGGGAGTGGAGGCCGATGCAGGCTTTAAAGCGCAAAAGATTAAATATAGCAGGAAAATACAGAAGGTAACAGGTATTTCACAGCACCGAGGTGAAACTTGAAAAGAGGAAAAAACACAAAAAAAAAAACAAGACAAAATTACAATCTCCAAACAAAAACAGTTTCAAAACAAAGGGACATTGTTGGGAGTTGCAGGCAGTTCAGATGAGATCATCATCCTCAAGAACGTGACGCTGTAGTATCTCTAGAAAAGAGCAACATGTGTGTAAGAACATGGAATACCTGAAAAGAGACGAAGAAGAGGAATGGCCTAGTTCTCTAGGGTAGAATTAGATGAAAAATGGAAGCCGAATAGTGTTAGCTATATAATAAAACATTTTAATAATCCTACAATATTGCCCAGTTAATTCACTCGGCAATATGTTTGTATCACAATTCCTAACATTCATTCATTACGTGAGCGCCATAATATATATATATATATATATATATATATATATATATATATATATATATATATATATATATATATATATATATATATATATATATATATATATATATATATATATATATATATATATATATATATATATATATATATATATATATATATATATATAATATATAATATAATAATAATATATATATATATATATATAATAATAATATATATATATATATAATATATATATATATAAAACAATTCATAAAAAGTAATGATATTAAGTAAAGATGGTACAATTTTATTCTATTATAGAATTTTACCTCAAAGAGTGGTGGCTAGAAAATTATTAACAGCGTTTAATATTTGACGGTCTTAGCTTGTATAATATGTATATGTATAATATATGTAATAATAATATAATATATATATATATGTATATATATATATATATATATGTATAATAATAATATATATATATATATATATATATATATATATATCGAGAGAGAGAGAGAGTACGACAGTTTAAGCAACTTATAAGAATGTAAATACAGTGATTTGAATTAATATTGGACGCCGCCATTTTGTTGAGACAGTTAATCAATGAATTGTAATACAAAATTAATGCAATTAATTATACAAAATTAATCTAATTAACTAACGTAATTTCATTGAGATTTGTTATCAAACAATCGTAGACGTTTCTTAATATTTCAAATGCATTTCACGAATGAGAAGTTTATTCTTGAGTTAGGAATTAGGAATCCATTGCATGTGGTCATTATATGAAATAAGGTCATAGGGTCATCCTATGAAAAAAGGTCATAGGGTCATCCTATGAAAAAAGGTCATAGGGTCATCCTAGTGACAAAATAAAATAAAGGAGGAATTATGAAATAAGTAAGGTGTATTTTACAAGCGAAAAGTGAATAAAAACATTTATAATTTCTATCAACAAGTCAACGTTAGTTCTAAAAATACAAATTTATTAATAATAATTATATATATATATATATATATATATATATATATATATATATATATATATATACTATATATATATATATATATATATATATATATATATATATATATATATATATATATATATATATATATATATATATATATAACTATATATATATATATGCGCCCAGTAGTTGTAGTTAGATTATAAAAAAACAAAAACATCGAGCTCGATTGTCAATATTAAAACTTCTATAAAAATATTACTTTTAAGAAGTACATTAAATTTAACGAAATAAAAGAAGAATGTAAATAAATAAAGTATAAAAGAATTTAAAGAATTATAAATGGCCACAACAAATGTACGCAAATAAAGAAAGAAAAAAAAAGGATTATTAATGGTATCAAAGATTCGTGATTAAAATAACTTCTTCATTTCATTCATTACTTTGATCTCCACAAAATACGAGTAATTTAGCAAATAATATTTTTTACAACAATATTAAGAAAGAAAAATGGCAACCATAAAAATAAGAGGAGTAATACAAATAAATTCTTTCAAAATGTATTAAGAAATTTCTTCTACAAACACACACACAAATCTATATATATATATATATATATATATATATATATATATATATATACATATATATATATATATATATATATATATATATATATATACTACTATCTATATATGCGAAGAAAGGGAAAAGGATTATAAAAACGAGAATCCGGGTGAATGGAAAATTAGAAGTAACTTAGAAAGGTGGCCAGTGGTGGTGGGAAGGAGGAAGAAAAAAGAGGAGGAATTAAAGAGAACTATAAAGGAAGAGAAGAAAAAAGAAAAAGAGAGGAAATGAGAGGAAGAAAGAAAGAGAGAGAGAGAGAGAGAGAGAGAGAGAGAGAGAGAGAGAGAGAGAGAGAGAGAGAGAGAGAGAGAGAGAGAGAGAGAGAGAGAGAGAGAGGGGAAATGTGAGGAGGAAGAAAGAGAAAGAAAACAAGGAAATGAGAGGAGATGTAGGAAGAGGAAGAGGAGAGAAAATGAGAGGGAGATATAGGAAGAAAGAAGAAGAAGGAGAAATATCAGGCAAGATGTAGGAAGAGAGAGAAAAAGGAGAAGAAATGGGGAGGTGACATAAACTACTAAAAATTTATAAATTCCCTTACAAAAGCTTAAATACCCATATATATACCTATATATATATATATATATATATATATATATATATATATATATATATATATATATATATATATATATATATATATATATATATATATATATATATTTTTTTATTTATATATTTATTACTATTTATATATATATATATATGTGCAATTGATTTTTGTCATCATAATTGGTTAGAAAAGAATTTTTTTAATAGAAAGGAAAAATCTTGCAAAAATAATAATAATAATAATAATAATAATAATAATAATAATAATAATAATAATAATAATAATAATAATAATAATAATAATAATAATAATAATAATAATAATTCTCACAATACAAACAGAATTCAAAATATAACGTAGCAAAATATAAGTAAGAAAAATGTTAAAATAAAAAAAATAAAAATGTTTATTTCTTAGGAAATAATGAGTAAATATATTTATAGATTATCCCTAAATTCGATCTCATTAGTGAAAGGAAAATAAGGAGAAAGAAAATAAAAACTTTTCAAAATGGAAACCAATATGAAAATAAAGCTAAGCAACATTACAAACAGACAGAGTCAATTGCCCTTAAAAAATCTGAAATTGATACATGCGGATAAAGAGCTCTGAAACTGATCACCAATAAAGGATCGAAAAGGAGAAGCTTTTCCTCCTTCCCAATAAAAAAGATGTGACACAAGCAACATTTAAATGGAAAAGACAAAAATTGAATCCGCGACGAAATTGGGAGACAAGTGAGATGAGATGAGACGAGACGAGACGAGACGAGACGAGACGGAATGAGTCAAGCTAAGGAAGAGTTTTCTTCAAACGATTCGAGGAACTCTTCGCTTTAGAATTTAGACTCTAAACTCCAAAGTATAGAACGTAATTTCGTGACATTTCTTATTTTTATTATTAATGTTAAAATATAACTAATTCGAAAACAACAAACCACATTTTGAAAATGTACAAAGATAAAATTCCCCCCAAAAAACTTTACAACAAAATTGATTAATAAAAATTATACATTAAAATTATTTTATAAAAATAACCAATAATAATAATAAATTGACAAAACTACAAGCTTTCGGAGCCAGAACTCGACTTCTTCTTTCAAGCGACAGAATACAAATTATTAAAAAGGTGAAAAAAGTCAAAATTAAAACTATGTAGACAGATCCCATGGCAACTACGTCACAAAATCGTTAGTTGAAGAAAGTTTATTCTTAAAAAAAGGAGCTCTTCTTTAAAATATTATTTGTTAATAAATAAATCAATGTTAAAAGAACCTTTATTAATATTTATATCATTAGAATTCTTTATAAAAGATTCCAACAAATTTCTAGGGTTATCTTTTAGATTTAGGGCAATAATTTCTGCACTATCCATATTTATGTGATGATTTTCCGATCTTAAATGCCTAGCCAAAGCCGAAATTTAAACCATCCATTCTCAAACTATAAACATGTTGGTAATTCCTCCTTTTAAAATCTATTGTTCTTCTTATATAAATTTTCTTGCATCCTCTACATTCCACTTTTTAAATTCGAACGTTAGTATTTTCATCTTAAGAATTGGTTTTAATACCTTTTTCAATGTAGTTGGCACTGATTGTACAAGATTTACATTATTTGAGATATATTATTTTCTTCGAAATCTAAAATATTTGGGCAAATTAATAAATTCTCTGTTTTGAAAGATTTTGCCCTCAGTATATCATAAAATACCCTGATTTTTTCATGAAAAGGGCTTTATCATTAAAAAAAAAAAATTTATGATATTTGTTTTTTAAATATCTTGGAGTTGTAATTGATGAGGATCTGAAATTTCATGACCATGTCAATTATGTAGTATCTAATTCCTCACGACTTCTTGAAATTTTTCGCATAGGAAAGTTTTTGTCACTGAAAACTGCTAAATCTGTGTATTATAGTATTGTTTATTCTAGCTTATTCTATGCTTGGGATAGATACTTGATCGACCGAAGAGACCGATTGCAGGTTATTTAGAATAAGATAATTAGAGGTTTTTTGCTCAATAAATTGATGTTGCTCATACTTCTGACATTTATAGGAATGTTGGTATACTTAAAGTAAGTGACATTTATAAGCTGAGACTCGTTGAAACTGTATATAAAATAATAAATTACCATTATTTTCCTGAAATACTCCCGTTGCTCCAGGTACATGATGCCAGCTATGAATTGCGCTCTACCTCTAATTTTGTACTGCATTTCTCAGAGTTGACAATGTTAAACTGAATTTTTTATATGCCTGTATTAGTGTTCGGAATTCTCTACCTGATGAAATAAAGTTGTCCTCTTCTCTATCCACTTGTAAGAAGAAGTTTATAGGCTTACTTTACAAGAGTATTAATTTAAGGCTGCTTGAGTGTAATTTTTTGCCTGAAGGGTCTATATGATGATCTTCAATGAACTTTC
>JABUQX010020641.1:32500-35000 GCA_015478945.1 Trachelipus rathkii | reverse complement strand
CCATTCGAGTTTTCAATTTCATCCTCAAACGAAGAATAAAATAAACAAGTTGAAGAGAGAGAGAGAGAAAGAGAAAGAGAGGGAGAGAGAGAGAGAGAGAGAGAGAGAGAGAGAGAGAGAGAGAGAGAGAGAGAGAGAGAGAGATGTTTTCTCTCTCTCTCTCTCTCTCTCTCTCTCTCTCTCTCTCTCTCTCAAAATTCGGATATACCCGGCGGAACAAACATTCAACCTACCTTATAAACATACAATAAATACACTTATATCAATTCAGTTTCACACATTCACAAAAACATTCTCTCTCTCTCTCTCTCTATATATATATATATATATATATATATATATATATATATATATATATATATATATATATATATATATATATATATATATATATATATATATATATATATATATATATATATATATATATATATATATATATATATATATATATATATATATATATATATATATATATATATCCTTATTGAAATGGACTCCCAGTCCAAATTTTCACGAAACTTAATGAAAAGTTTGAAATGAACTGTGATGAAGAATAAGTAATAAAAAACACGAGAAATTAACCTGAAAAAAGTTATAAAGTCGCAAAAGTTCAGATTTGCCTATGGAGAAAAAAAAGTCGTCCAAATGTTTATGAAACTTATACGTTGCATTTTTTGGACCTTATGAAAATGAACCTTGGTTCAGATTTTCATTACACTTATATGAAATGTTCCAAATGATTAAAAAAAATGAAAAACGTAAAATAAAAGTGAGGAAATGACCATGGAAAAGTTATAAAGTTGTCCATTGACATTGATAAAATTTATAAATTCTCCCAATATCATATGCAAAGGAAAAACAAATTTGAAGAAAGAAATGCATGGCACGCGCACATTTGTTTAAGGGAAACTGAGCCCCTATACCACTGACCCGTGAGTGGTGGTAAATAAACCATAAGCCAAATATAACAATATAAGAAAAAAATGCATTTTGTCCCTTTAAACCCGATTTGACGTGCTAAAAATATGAAATTTTGCTACCATAACTTTTTTGAGTGTCATTTCTCGAGGCTGCTTTTTCCCTTTTTCTTCATTTCAAAAAATTTATGTGTCGTGAAAATCTGAAACGGCGCATTTTATGGCTATTTTTCTCAATAGGCAAATGTTATTATAAACAAACTTTTGCTACTTCATAACTTTTTTCAAGGTTATTTATCGGGATTTTTACTACGCTAATTCTTCGTTACAGTTCAGAACAAACATTTCATATAAGAAGTTCCGTAAAAATCTGGAGTAAGTTTCATTGCAAAAAGGAGAGCTTTTTTTCCCCTTACACAAGATATTGGGTGAATTCATAAATTTTATTAGTGTTATTCTGAGACTTCAAAAATATGTTCAGTGTCATTTCTAGATTTATTTTACGGTTTTGTTTATTTCACTTAATTTGTCTTCAAAATCTGCACCGGATATATATATATATATATATATATAATATAGTATATATTATATATATATATATATAATATTATTATATTATATAATATATATATATATATATATATATGATATGGTTGAATTTATCAACGAACGATTCTTTTTGAGAGAATAATTTTATGTGAGTGATTCAACAGAGATGCGTCTTTAAAAAATGAGTCACGGTTTCACCCGTTCATTGATCTTCAAAGAACAAGTGGAATAAGAGAAGATTCCTCCAGATGTCAGAAGAACGAAATCGATAGCAGATTTGCCTGAGATAAATAATAGTGGACTTCTTTTTATTCGTTTTAAAATTGAAAGAAAAGATGCTCGATAATATTTCGGAATATAGGCGATTACACACAAGCCCCGGGGGCTGGGGATTTGGGGTTTTTTTGCCAAAAAGAACCCCCCCATCATAGCACCTCCGTATCCCTCGCTCCCACCTTGGGATCCGCTCGGCCAAAAATTTTTGCGGGGTAGGCGCATCCAAAAACCCCCCCCCCCTTTTTTTCTTAAGACGAATCGTCCTTTGAATAGATGATTGATCATTAGTGTTCTGATAGTATATTGATGGTGATGATGATGATATATATAATACTAATATATATATATATATATATATATATATTATATATATTATTATATATAATATTATATATATATATATAGTATATATATATATATAATATAATATAATATAATATAATATAATTAATATTGTAGGGTTGGCAGAGCACCAAAATTTTGCCACCACCCCACCCCGGCAGTTATGTAGGAGACGGTGATGAGAATCAGCTGGGAAAGATGGAAAGAGAAGAGTTTGAGAAGTGATTGTAAACGGATTGAGTGGGGCTGTAAACTTCGGAACACCTATTTTATAAAGATCCAAAACGTCTTTCGTTTAAGGAGAGGAGAAAATAGACTAAATGCCTCCACTGAAAGCAGATTGTCATTTAGAAGCAGAGAAGAGATCACAAAACAGGCGAAAATATTATAAAAATAATTTTAAATTCAACTTT
>JABUQX010020641.1:20000-27500 GCA_015478945.1 Trachelipus rathkii | reverse complement strand
TATAGGGTCAAAATCGGCTGAAAATTCCAATTTTGCGTCCATTTAGAAAGGGGGAAATGGGCTAGCGTGAACCGAATATTATATCCTGTCCTTTAGAAGTAAAAATTACTTTAACAAAGACTTGACAATATCACCTGTGGGAAGTGACAAATGAAAAATCTTTAGATTTTAAATAAAAAGTTTTTAATATTTTTTGAGAGAATTTTAAGTTGCATTCGAACCACAAAATATTTTGAGAGAAAGACAAAGAGTCTCTTAAAAGTTATTTTTTTCTGAATTGATAAATACTTTTGAAAGAAAATGAATCTCAAAGTTTTCCTTTAAGTAAAATATTTTTATTTTATGCTTTGTCGTCCTTAAAACAGACTAACATGACGACGCCTTTTATTCTTCAATATCCAAAGAATTTTACCGTCACTCTACATATTAAATTAATAGAAAATAAAATTATTACAAAAAACATATGAAAAATAATGTATTTAGATAGAACTTCAACTATGACTATATACTTCAAATCAAAAGTTTAGAACTCTGAAAGACCAACAATTGTTAGTGAACGACCCTTAAATCATATGATGAACAATTCTTACATTAAAAAATAACAAATAAATAGCAACACAGTTAGCGGATATCTTGGACCTTTCTACTGAATTTATTAACAGTTCATAATAATTAATGACACTCGATTTAAATCGAAATAAAAAAAAAACATTACAATTAAAACTCAGTATATAAAGAAACTGTAAATGTACATCACATTCTACCTACATTGCACACACGAATGCAAACACACACACACACACATATATATATATATATATATATATATATATATATATATATATATATATATATATATATATATATATATATATATATATATATATATATATATATATATATATATATATATATATATATATATATATATATATATATTAGAGGTGTACCGGAATTCCGGCCGGAATTTGACATTTTTTTCCGGTTCCGGTTCCGGCCGGAATTTTGAAAAATTCCGGCCGGAACCGGAATTACTAATTTACTTCTGAGAAAAAATTTGCTGGAAGAGATTTATTTTATATAACCCATAGGCCCATTCTTTAACAAAAATATACTAGTAGCCTTGTAGTATTCATACAGTGTTTCACTTACCTACAGTATTATTTAAATGAAGTTTAAATCTAAACTCTAATGCCTTCCTCAGCTCTTCTTTATTCTCTGCTGTCATCCTCAGAGTTTGAGAGATACGCTGGAGAGCTCAAATATGTAGAATAATTGATATAATTGATTTTGCCTTATAGTTTCCGTAACCATGAGAAATGGTTGCAAAACTTTTAGAATTATTTCAAGTATTTGCCATTTATTAGAAGTCAAAGCTTAAATGATTGATTGTTCTATAATATAAACTTGCAGAGGTCTTTTCAAACATTCAATTCTTTCTAGAATCAAATATGTGCTATTCCACCTTGTATTAACATCTTGAATTGGCATAAGTGGGCTTGCAAGATGTGGATCCAAGTCTCTTTGTATTCTTTTAAGTTCATTACAGCTTAAAAACTTGAATGATTGAAATGTGTACAAATATTCCTACATTTCTTTATTAAGTCACACTGTTCTTTGAGAAAATAAGGCATCTTTAATAAATTGAAGTTTATGAATAAAACAAGAAAAACTTGTGTATCATGCTAAATCAGTTCCAAGTTTCATGTTATATGCTCCATCTCGAAGGATCAAATGGATTATGTTAGGAGGAATTTCCCAATTATTCATCATAATTTCAAAACTCATAGTGATTTTAATTCCAGAATGAGAACCTGGGAAATACTTGCAATGGAGTACACAGTCCATTTTTTCAAACTCGCTGGTAAGCCAGAGTGCAGTTAAAGAAATAAATGAGTCGTTTGAATTATTTAGCTCTCTATATATCTGTAGTAAACGATATCTGATCAGCCTTAGATAACTTCTCGAATACTGCTGATCTCAATTTCCTGTTTGAAGTTGGTAACATTTTCTCTAAATATTTTCTACTAGGAATAAGATAGTTTGTTTGAAGATGGATAAAGTGTCTCTATGAATCCCTTCTTTTCTGTGAATGTGAATGGCTGCTACTCATTGCGATATACTCCATTATTTTCTGTGATTTGGGGTCATTGATATGCCAAATCTTTTTTGGGGAGAAACTCCTCAAAACTCACTTATCTCACGGCTTGGATCTATTGCTCTTTTGGTTTCCTGTTCTAGAAAATACAAGACTTCTCCCTTTACTATTAAAAATTTTTGGACTCTTGGTGATATTCTCTTCTCAATGACATTTTCCATATGTTCAAGTGAAGTGGCGTTAGACAAATATGATTTTTATGTTGAAAGTTATATAAAATATTTTTTTTTACATTTCTTTGTAGTTAAAGGAACCAGAAATTTTGGTTCCGGCCGGAATCGGCCGGAATTTTTTGTGATTCCGGGCCACCTGATCTGGCTGGAACCCTCGAAAATTTCAGTTCCGGTACACTCCCTAATATATATATATAAGGTTATTATTGGTTATAGATATACCCTTCCTGGGAGATGAAGAAGAGTATATATATATATATGAAGTATATATATATATATATATATATATATATATATATATATATATATATATATATATATATATATATATATATATATATGTATATTTATAATTATTATATTTATCTATGTACTTTCTTTATCAATTATAGTGAAAGGAGCCTAATTTCATGAAACTTATACGAATGTTTGAAATTTAAATAGAAAGTAAAATGTAAAAAAAGGACGAAAAGCGAGCCTGAAAAAAGTTATGGAGTCCTCAAATTTTATATTTATAACATGCAAAGTTAAATCTTACTACGAGATACTTTTTATTCTTAACTTTTTTACAGACTTATGATGTTGAAGGGGTAGGGGTTAGGGGGTACAGGGGAACCCACAGTAGACAAATGTTCATGTGCCATGCATTGATTTACCACTAAAAATTAACATTTAGCTAACGAACGAATAAAAAAAAAATAATAACCTTTGCTTACAACGTTACATGCTTAAAAACATGATGGGTCTAAATAAAATTGCTCTTTCTCCTTCCTCGATTGTGAACATCATTTTCTTTATTTGGTCCGTCAGAGAGAGAGAGAGAGAGAGAGAGAGAGAGAGAGAAGAGAGAGAGAGAGAGAGAGAGAGAGAGAGAGAGAGAGAGAGAGAGAGAGAGAGAGTCGAAGACTTTTTTATTTATTCAAATGGAAAAGGTAAACCAATCAAACTAGAGCTCCACTAAACAAACTTTGACAAATTACACTTTCCTGCTGCCTATCTCTCTCACTATCCCCCCCCCTTAATATATATATATATATATATATATATATATATATATATATTTATATATACTTTATATATCTGTAACAGGTGAATATATATATATATATATATATATATATATATATATATATATATATATATATATATATATATATATATATATATATTTTTACCTTCTCCCCCCCTCTCCCCATCTGCCTTTGACTGCCAACAAGCTCTTAAGGTAAGCCCTGCCACATCAGCCGGAACCCTCCACAGATCTTCCAGGGCTGAAATGCTCCAGATTGCTCTGGGTTGAGAGTTAAAACGACAGATCAGAAGGAAGTGAGAGACTGTTTCTGGGGCCAGGTTACAATTTGGACAAGTGTTTGAAATGGCTTGGTTTAAATTAAATCTGTGTTTATAGTATTGTAGGTTTGGATGGTTTTGGCCAAGGATGATTGCATGGATCTGGAGAGAGAGTTGAATTCTGGGCTATTTTGGGTGGATGTTCGTTTAGTATAATTGTTAGCTGGTCTGTTTCTTAGGTGGTTGGTTAGGAGTTTTTGAATATGTTTGGTGTCTGATGTATTATTTTGAGGAGGGGATATTGTTTAAGAATTTGTTTATAGAGTAGTGCTGGAGAAGAAGGGGGTAGTTTGAGTCTGTGATAGGTAGGATTAGAGAGTGCGGTGTGACATGTTTTGGCAAAAATTGTGTCTATCATTTATACTGTTTGTCTTATATAGGTAGAATTCTTAGTTTCTTCAAAAGTAGATGTTGTTTGGGAGTATATAGAGGAGCATCCTGTTATTATTCTTGAGTGCCTTATTTTGAATTATTTCAGAATTTTCATATTATTCTAGTTGGAAGGAGCAAGCTATGTGGAAGAGGCGTAATTTAGTGAATCGGACGGATAAATGGCTTTTAGATTGTATTGGCAATTTGTTTATTGTTATTATGATATCAGTACTGTGGCTATGTTTCTAGCATATTTAGTTTTTGTTTACATGAAGTTATGTTATCTGTATGTTTTGTGAAGTTTAAGTGAGGTCTAGTGTTATGCCTAAGATTTTGGGAGTTTTGTTTAGTTGAATTACCGTGTTATATAGGTGGATTTAAAGGTATATAGATGATTTGTTTGGTGAAGCGAACATTCTATTGTCGGTTAGCCATGTTTGGATTAGTAGTTGATATATTATTGTGTCATATTTGTTGCAGTGTTTAAGTTTGATGTGTAGTGGCGATGGTGATGTCATCTGTGTAGGTTGTAATGTTGGTGTGGTCTGTTTGTGGTTGCGGGAGATCGGCCGTGAACAGGTTGAAAAGTGGGAGATAGGATTGCTCCTTGAGGTACTCTCGTTGTTGATGTTTACAGTGCGTGATTTATTGTTGATTTGATTTGAGTTTGGGCGGTTCTTCTTGAGGGGAAGTTACACACGCACTCACGCACTCGCGCGCGCACACACACACACACAAATATATATCAAAGAGTATATATACATAGGTATATATATATATATATATATATATATATATATATATATATATATATATATATATATATATATATATATATATATATATATATATATATATATGTTTGTGTGTGTGTGTTGGTGTTAGTGTGTGTGTGTGATGGTGTTAGCTGTGTGTGTATGAGTGTGTGCCTGTGCGTGCACCAAAGATAAAATCAAAGAAGTAAATGTGAATTTAACCAATACTGTAAGTGGAAGCACCCAACCGATAAAAACAGTTTTTATTTCAAACCCCAACCTCCTTTGATCTTGCATTCAATAAAGTTCTATCGTCCTGACCAATTCAAAGTTCATATATATATATATATATATATAGTATATAGAGGTGTACCAGATCTATATATATATAGAGTGAGTATATATATATATATATATATATATATATATATATATATATATATATATATATATATTAGAGGTGTACCAGAATTTGACATTTATTCCGGTTTCGGTTCCGGCCGGAACAGGAATTACTATTCTACTGAGAAAAAACTTGCTGGAAGGGATTTATTTTACGTAACCCATAGCCATTCCATCGTTTAACAAAATATAATAGTAGCTTTGTGTAGAATTCATACAGAGTACATTACATACCAACAGTTATTTAAATAAAGTTTACTCAAAATACCTCAAAATATAGGATAAAAAGATATTCTCATTAATTTCAAATTTAATTTTCAAAAATATATATATATATATATATATATATATAGTTATATATATATATATATATATATATATAAAGAAATATATATTAATATACAAATTTAAAATTATATATATATATATATATATATATATATATATATATATTGTAATGGAGTACACAGTCCAATTTTTCAAACCCTCTGGTAAAGAAATTAAAGACTCGTTTGAATATTTAGCTGTCCATATATATATCTGTAGTAAATGATATCTAATCGGCCTTAGGATAACTTCTCGAATACTGCTGATCTCAATTTACTGTATGAAGTTGGTGACTTTTCCTACAAAATATTTTCTACTAGAATAAGATATTTGGGTTGAAGATGGGCAATAGTTCTATGAATCCCTGCTCTTCAGTGATTGTGATGGCTGGTTGCTCATTGTAATAAAATTCATTAATAATAAAAAAATCTTTTACGAATGATATCATTTTAAAACAATTTTGTGAGGTAATTATTATGACAAATCTGCAACCAATTAATGAATAAAACCTTTATCAAAATCTGTTATATATATAGTATGTATATATATATATATATATATATATATATATTTATATAGTATATATATATATATATATATATATATATATATATATATATATATATATATATATATATATATATATATATATATATATATATATATATATATATATATATATATATATATATATATATAGTAAATAAAGAACTATTGTGGGAAGATAAACAAAATTGCCTCCGAATTATGTCGGTCTCAGTCGCAACATGCGTTGGTTCGACCCCAGAGGAGGCAATTTTCTTTATCTTCCCACAATAGTTCTTTATTTACTATATATATATATATAGTCTATTGCAGTATTTACATTTATTAAATCTTACAGAACGAGGGAAGAACAGGGTGAAAACCTGTTGATATCGCCTTGAAGGGGGCTCGGTCGTTTGAAAGCTGTTCTTGAATCTAACTTTTTGGGTTAGAGGATGGCTCAGTCGGTAGAGCGTCCGAGTATGTTGGTCTCAGTCGCAACATGCGTTGGTTCGACCCCAGAGGAGGCAATTTTCTTTACCTTCCCACAATAGTTCTTTATTTAAGCTGCGATCTATTGCAGTTTTACATATATATATATATATATATATATAAATATATATTTATATATATATATATATATATAATATATATATATATATATATATATATATATATATATATATATATATATATATATATATATATATATATATATATACTCAAGATTTTATATTGAAAGTTATAGAATTTTTTTTTACGTTTCTTTATAGTTAAAGGAAAGCTATTAAGAAAATTTACGCCGACTGGAATTTTGGGATTCCGCTAATTCTGAAATTCCGGCCGAACTGAAAATTTCAGTTCCGGTGCACCCCTTAAATATATAAGAAGAGCAGATATATATATACAGGCATATATTAAGTATATATATGCCATATATATATATATATATGCTATAAATATATTTAGTGGGAGTACAGTATTTATATATATATATATATATATATATATATATATATGGCTCATGTCGATTATCTGTGTCCATGAAGCTGAAGTCAATTTTTTTTCATATTATGTTATCGAACAAAATGTAGAACGGCGAGCATAGTGAGAAGAGTTTGAACTTTTTTCCATATATTTATATAATTTTAATATAGCATGTTTTGTTGTTCATTGAAACGATGGAAAGTGAAATAAATTATTTAATAATATAAGTTTGGTTACGCTAAGTAAGGTTATGTTACGTTAAGTAAAGTTATTTTTTTAAGTTACGTTAGGTAGCATAGATTTAAACTTCTTTTCTTTTTTTTAATATTTTTAAAGGTGTGAAGCTTCTTTATTATAATATGTTTATTTTGACCTCAATTAAAGTACTTTATTTTTGATGTTTCAAATCTGTTCGAATCCATGCAATCGATATGCATATGGATATGGACAC
>JABUQX010020641.1:0-17500 GCA_015478945.1 Trachelipus rathkii | reverse complement strand
CGCTTGAGCGGGGTAGTGGTGCGTACAGCCTCCCTCATTCACACCCCCCCTCATCTCGCCCTCACCCACCTCCTCCACCCCACTCTATCCCTCGCCAGCACCCTCTACCCTCTTCCTCCCTCATCCCTCCCTCCTCCAGCATCTCCTTTATTCCATCCATCCACCTCCTTCTTGGTCTCCCCTTCCTCCCCTTCCTCTTCTTCCTATCCCCTCCGTCTCCCAAACTCTTCTCTAAATCCACTCTCTGTTCCCATTCTCACTAAATGCCACACCATCTAACATTCCTCTTTTCTCCTGCTCTTCCCTGCACCCAGACCATTCCTCCAATCACATCTCTCCTCACCACCCTATTCCTAATCCTCTCCTTCTGCTAACCCCACAAACTGCTTCTCAACCCCTTCATCTCAAATATTTCAACCTCTTCCTGGACCTGGCATTCAACCCCACGTTTCACACCCATACAACACCGTTGGTACACAGATTTTTTCTAAAACATACTTATCTGAACTGTGATAGATCCCCTTCCATATTTCTCTCACCTCTCCCCTTCCTCTCTATTTGTATACCAAATCTCTTTACCATCTACCTCTTCATCCCTCTCCCCTTCCTCCTACCTGAATATCTAAGATCTTTACTATCTTCCAATCCCTCATCCCCTACTCTAATCTAACCCCTCCCCCTCCCCACTTTCCTCCTCCTCAAACACTAACACTTCACTCTTACCTGGATTTATTTTGAGCCCCTTTGTCCACACACATTCTAAACTCCTTCACGAAATACCTCAGCCCTTCCGCGTTCTTTGCCACTAGGCGGGTATATATGTTATATATATATATATATATAGCATATATATATATATATATATATATATATATATATATATATATATATATATAGATATAAAAAAAAGATACAAAAAAACACACACGTTTATATATATATATGTGTGGTATATTATATATATATATATATATATATATATATATATATATATTGAAAATGGAATAATTTCTATTTTCTTATAGTTTTGTACATGAATTAAATAAAATATTTTTTTTCAATTTTGAATTTGATTAAATTTTATTTACAACAAAAATTAAAGGAAAAAATTTCATTTTTTGTTTCAAATTTTTAATTTAATATTTTTATCTTTTCACGTTTAATCTTTAAAATAATAATAATAATAATAATAATAATAATAATAATAATAATAATAATAATAATAATAATAATAATAATAATAATAATAATAATAATCTGTGGTATCAAAGTTAGCGCGACTGAGTTGCGAGGTATTGGGCTAGATTAGATCTCTCGTCTGGATCCTAGGTAGCAATTACCTAGAGAATCTCAACTCCTTGAATTGGATATGCCTGTGAGGTGTGAACTTGAAATATATAGTTATATATATATATATATATATATATATATATATATATATATATATATATATATATATATATATATTATATATATATATATATATATATATATATATATAGTAGTGATAATCAACAAAACCCGGATAGCTGTGCACATATTTTCTATAACGTACACGTGTGCACCTATTTACGTACATGAGTGTGTATAGTTATGTAAGTGCGTACATACGTTCATGTGCATATGCACATGAACGTATGTACGCACTTACATAACTTTTGTCTGTGTTTCTATGTATAATGATTGGCATGTATATTATTCCTTCAATATGTTGTGACTACTAATATATATATATATATATATATATATATATATATATATATGGTGATATATATATATAGGAATATATATATATATATATATATATATATATATATATATATATATATATATATATATATATATATAATAAATTAATTTATTTATTTAAACTATAAAAAAAAAAATAATCAAATACTAGAAAATATTAATAACGTTAAATACCTCTTACTTTCATACATCCGCATTTACTAATTGCGGATACGGATATTTCAACATCGTGAATTGCGGAGGCGGATGTTATGCGGATGACACATATATCACTAATATATATATATATATATATATATATATATATATATATATATATATATATATATATATATATATATATATATATATATATATATATTAGTGTACCGGAACTGAAATTTTCAGTTCCGGCCGGAACCGGAATTAGCCGGAATCACAAAAAAAAAAATTCCGGCCGGAACCGGAATTTCTTGTGAACTTTCCTTTAACTATATAAAGAAATGTAAAAAATATTTTATATAACTTTCAACATAAAATCTTATATTTAGTACAACGCCACTTCATGAACATATGGAAAATCATCATTGAAGAGAATATCTGGAAGTCCAAAAATTTTAATAGTAAAAGGGAGAGTCTTGTATTTTCTAGAACAGGGAAACCACAAAAGAGCAATAGATCCAAGCCGTGAAATAAGTGAGTTTTGAGGAGAGTTTCTCAAAAAGATTTGGCATATCAATGACCCTAAATCACATAAAATAATGAATTTTATCGCAATGAGTAACCGGCCATTCACAGTCACAGAAGAGAAGGGATTCATAGAACTTATTGCCCATCTTCAACCAAAATATCTTATTCCTAGTAGAAAATATTTTGTAGAGAAAATGTTACCAACTTCTTATACAGGAAATTGAGATCAGCAGTATTCGAGGTTATTTGGTTGATCAGATATAATTTACTACAGATATATAGAGAGCTAAATAATTCAAACGACTCATTTATTTCTTTAACTGCACTCTGGCTTACCAGCGAGTTTGAAAAAATGGACTGGGTACTCCATTGAAAGTATTTCCCATGTTCTTATTCTGGAATTAAAATCACTATGAGTTTTGAAATTACGATGAATAATTGGGAAATTCCTCCTAACATAATCCATTTGATCCTTCGAGATGGAGCATATAACATGAAACTTGGAACTGATTAGCAGGATACACAAGTTTTTCTTGTTTTATTCATAAACTTCAATTTATTAAAGATGCCTTATTTTCTCAAAGAACAGTGTGATTTAATTAAGAAATGTAGGAATATTTGTACACATTTCAATCATTCCAGTTTTTGAGCTGCAATTAACTTAAAAGAATACAAAGAGACTTGGATCCACATCTTGCAAGCCCACTTATGCCAATTCAAGATGTTAATACAAGGTAGAATAGCACATATTTGATTCTAGAAAGAATTGAATGTTTGAAAAGACCTCTGCAAGTTTATATTATAGAACAATCAATCATTTAAGCTTTGACTGTTAATAAATGGCAAATACTTGAAAAAATTCTAAGAGTTTTGCAACCATTTCTCATGGTTACGGAAACTATAAGGCAAAAATCAATTATATCATCAATTATTCTACATATTTGAGCTCTCCAGCATATCTCTCAAACTCTGAGGATGACAGCAGAGAATAAAGAAGAGCTGAAGAAGGCATTAGAGTTTAGATTTATGAATAAAAAGGAAGAGAAAGGGATCAATAGGCATATATCAAAACAAGATAATTGTTTTAAATACTGTAGTAGACCCAAGATACTAACTGACTTTATTTTCTAATGAAATAAGAGAATTGAGTAGAAAAATGGATGCTTGAAGAAATATGCAAATAATTGAAGGTAGAAAGTGATAATAGTAGTAGCAGTACAGAAGAAGGTTCAGGCGACAGCCATTTTCAGAAAACGAGCATTATCCACAATAAACTTAGATTTGCCAAGTACCAAAATCATTAGGGGAGCATTAAGAAAGAAACACTGCAAAGTTACTTAGTTTTTATATGTTTGAATTGGTGGAAAGTGAACAAAGCTAAATTCCCAAATATAGCAGTACTAGCCCAAACATTACTCTCCTTTCCAGTCTCCTCCATATATTCAGAGAAAATATTTTCATTTTCAAAAGAGGGAAATATTTTTGAGGAAAACGTTTAAAAATATTGCCCAATACTGATGAACAGTTTTTCTTTTACTTCACCACAATTCAGCAATATGTTCAAAAGTGTTTAAGGAAAGTAATTCCGGTTCCGGCCGGAATTTTTCAAAATTCCGGCGGTAACCCGGAACCGGAAAAATGTCAGCCCCGGCTGACGGCCGGACCGGAATTCGGTACACCTTCTAATATATATATATATATATATATATATATATAATATATATATATATATATATATATATATATATATATATATATATATATATATATATATATATATATATATATATATATATATATATATATATTATATATATATATATAGGTTCGCAACTGGTCGAGTGGGAGAATGTGAGCTATTCTCTCCTTAGGCTTGGCTTCGTCCTGCTCGGACGTAATGGGGAGCGGTATTGCTCAGGTAGCTGCTGTTGCAGGTCATACTGTGTTTATATATGACACTCACAGTCATGCATATATATATATATATATATAGATATATCGATTACCCTATTATTTGCTATATATATATATATATATATATATATATCAGAGGTGGCACCCCCGCTCATTTAGGGGTAGTCCGCCAGCGCACCTCCGCACTCCGAGAAAACGTAGTCCGCCAGCGCTCCTCCGCACCTGTTCAGACCATATCGATGCTAGTGCGGCAAATGTCCACGTCTTCCTCTAATAATGTGCGACTTCCCATAAATTTTTAATATGCATTAATTTAATGTATTTTAGAAAATATTAAAATTTTTTGTAATATTATGTAAAAAAATTGAATGAGTATTTACAAAATCTCAAGATTTTCTTCTCAATGTCTTCTTCAAAAGACAAGAAATCCATATACCTTTCAAAATGATTAGCTGCTCAAAATAAAAAGCAGTTAAGGCTGACCTCTTTGCCCTCAAAGTCAATATCCCCACCAATACTAAATATTCCCTCTACAGCAGCAGAACTAGGAGAAGTGTATTATATTTTATGAACAATTTCAACAAATTCTGCCTATGCAGAAAGGAAAGATGTCCTTGGTGAGGGGAGTGCTGGTGTTAGTCTGCTTCTGAGCAGCTAATACACTGAGGTCCTCACCTAAATCATTCTGACCCCCTTCTGAAATATTTTGACCACCCTGTCCCCCCATAAGAAGGTCTATTTCTTTCAGTCCAAGACTAGTAGTAGTCCATGAAAGTCTCGACCCCTGCAGAGTCGATGCTAATGTTACGTATCAGCTCGGTAACTATATATATATATATATGTTGCTGGTTATATATATATATATATATATATATATATATATATATATATATATATATATATATATAATATGGTTATTATTATTATTATATATTAATCAATTCTTGTAAAACCTAAATATATATATATATATACATATTATATATATATTATTGTTGCTATATATATATATTATACAGTTATATCGAACGCGTAGGTTGTTCGCGCATGGTTAATGAGTAAATCAAGTTATGCTAAAGAATGCAATGCATTCCGCAATCACAGACTAGAAGCCACTTAATGGTTTTCATCCATGTTAGATACGAATCCTGACCTTAGCAGATGAGCATGTGCTTGGATCACTACGCCATGATGAGACAAAAGAGAAACCGAGAATACTTTACTGTCCAAGAAGAGCATTACTACGGTTCCTCCCGGCTCGCACTCGAACGTAGGGGCCAAACAAGGTACCGCGCATGGTGAATAATACGTCATAGCGTAGTGGTCAAACACATGCACGCTCATCTGCTAAGGTCCAGGATCGTATCCTAGCATGGTGAAAATACATTAGTATTTACAATTACAAATTTGATTGCAAGGTTAAAATTATTGCATTTTCTTTATATTACACAACCCCCGGTTTATGGCGGTAATATACTCACTGCGCGGTACCTTGTTTGGCCCCTACGTTCGAGTGCGAGCTGGGAGGAACCGTAGTAATGCTCTTCTTGAACAGTAGAAGATTTTTCTTTTGTCTCGTCGTAGCGTAGTGGTCAACACATGTGGCACGTCATCTATATGTCCATTCTATCCTAGCATGGTGAAAATACATTAGGGGGTATTTACAATTTCAAATTTGATTGCAAGGTTAAAATTATTGCATTTCATTATACATAATAACCCCCGGTTATGGTATTATTATATATATATATAGATATATAGAGGTATAGTATATATATATATATATATTGAGAGAATATATATATATAGATATATATATATATATATATATATATATATATATATATATATATATATATATATATATATATATATATATATATATATATATATATATATATATATAAGTTAATATATATAGCCATTCAGTCTAAAAAATCAATTTAAATCTTATTTAAGCCGTGTTCGTTTTTGCATTTGTGCTAAAAAAATTCTTTGTCAGCCTTAGCGCAAAATCGTAAAAATATGCTCATCAAACGTAAGGAATTTCTTTAATTCTGTAAGGTTGCTATTTTATATAGAATTTTATTTTATATTACACAAAATTAGGGACAGTTTTTACGTTTGGTGAGCATTTTTTTACGATTTTCCGCTAAGGCTGACGAAAACGAACGCAAACTTTAGCATTTTTTTAGCACAAATGCAAAAACGAACACGGCTTTATTATAAATGGTACCATTAAAGGAGGTTGAGATTGGTTTTGGAAGTTTAATTATTAAAAAACAATAAGTCTTAGACTAAAAGTATAATTAGTTATAAAATAAAAATAAAAATTATATTTCTTTATTATTCTTAATAAGTAAACTATACTTTCATTTTTCAAAAAGGTGCGGAACAAAAGAGCGGAAACTTTTTTTGATCCGCACGTGCAACTCCGCACCTCCGCTAGTCCGCACCTTTTCTGGTAGTCCGCTCGGAGCGGACTAGCGGACTAGCGGACTAAAGAGCGGAAGTGCCCACCTCTGATATATATATATATATATATATATATATATATATATATATATATATATATATATATATATATATATATATATATATATATATATATATATATATATATATATATATATACTGTACTTTGGTGGTATAGGTATTTTACATTACAATATATAATTTCCTTAATGTTTCTCTAGAACTTAAATGTTTTAACTAAGTAGTATTGGTAATATATGAAAAATTATGGTTTTATTGTCCGATCTGAAAATACCGATTAATTAATTGTCTTTGCAACGAACTCCTTCATAAATTAAAGAAACGTCATCAAACATCTTTAATAAAAAACATTGAGATTCGTATAGGCATATTTCTTGATTATTTATTTTATTGACGTTTTGTTTAATTGTGAAAATATTGTTTGTTTGTGTGGGTATGTGTGCGTTTTTGTGTGTGAGGGTGTTTGTGTGTGTGCATATTGATCTTAGAGGCAACACAAAAAACTAGCTACATGAAAATGAATTAACTAAGTAATTGCAGCACCACATAATATGTTTTAAAGGTAAGATGATCAATAAAGTATAAAAAAAAACAACTAAAAAGCAATTTTTTCATTTTTAATTACAAAAATAATAATACTGTTTCAATCAATCGCTATCTCTTCAAATTTGATTTTGCCCTTTCAATGTAGCCAGTAGGAAGAGTCAATATTACTTTCAACGTTGTCCGATTGTTTTTTGTGACGAAAATGGCTTCCTAACATCATTTCCCCAAGCCTTATAAGTCTATATTTCATCAACTC
The DNA here is from genome assembly GCA_015478945.1 of Trachelipus rathkii. Classification (NCBI taxonomy): domain Eukaryota; kingdom Metazoa; phylum Arthropoda; class Malacostraca; order Isopoda; family Trachelipodidae; genus Trachelipus; species Trachelipus rathkii. Next base: position 9,870 of record JABUQX010020641.1, on the reverse strand, counting down.
ATTAATTGGCATCCGGTTGAACATCTTTCCTATGTTTTGAGCACAAATATCGGATTTTAGTATTTATTTTTTTTTACACCATCGGTCACGGGCATATCCCTATTCAAGGGGGTGTCCTCATTTTCATGTCTGAGTAAGACGCAGCTAAGCCCAAGAGAGAACAACCTATTCTTCACCAGCCCGACCAGTTATGCACCTGTTATGAACCTGAGTCCCTCGCTTTGTTGGGCGAGCGCTCTTCCACTGAGCTACAGTTTATGGTAAAAATAATAATATTATAACTCCAAAACAATTACAGCAGTACAAAGACTGTGTAACATTATCCAGAAGGAAGCTTGAGCTTTAATGTATAGAAAAAAATCCATGAAAGTAAATTTCCGAGTTTTCACTCACTCTTTCAGTAGAACTTATTTGTCTCAAATTGTAGCCTAACTTAAATATCATGTATCATAATATTCTGAAACAAATTTACAAAATGAAAATGAGTTTGGTTTCTTCAAAGTAATAAAAAATTTACTCTTCAACGCCTTCCTTTTAGTCGTCTTAAAAATCGGCTCGTTTTCGATTTCAGCTTCGTCCTTAAATTTAAATCTCCATCTTCATCTTAGCTTTCGTCTTGGTACTGTATCAAAGGTAATCGAGCTCCGAAAAACTCGAAATCAAATTCTTCAATTTGGCTGTGTTGACATATTAGTCATTTCACAGTTTAACACATCTATTATATATATATATATATATATATATATATATATATATATATATATATATATATAATATATATATATATATATATATATATATATATAGTTATATATATATATATATATATATATATATATATATAAATATATATATATATATAAAGATATATATATATATATATATATATATTATATATATATATATATATATATATATATATATATATATATATATATATATATATATATAGTTATATATATATATATATATATATATATATATATATATATATATATTAAAAAATATATTATTATAAGAAAGTGGTATTTTTATATATAAATAATTTCAAATGTTTTTTATTCAAAATAGGTGTAAATTTAATAGTTTCCTCGCCAAAAAATTTCGTTGACAGGTGCAACCATAACAACTTAATATTTAAGCATTGCTAACACTATCCTCCTTGGCAACTTGCCAACATTCAAAACGGAAGCTTATGATGTAAAGCTGTATACAAAAGTTTGCGAAATATTATGTGATATTAGAACATTTTACAAAAGTTGAAACTGAACACTCGTCTTACATTCTTGTACTCATAACAAGCATAAATAAAGTTATTCAAAATTTAGCAAGACACGTACAATTTAAAAGAGAATTGAAAAATAAAAAAATGAAAAATTGTAGTAAATTAAATTTTTGAAAAATTCGTAACGAAATTTCGCGCCAAAAAACGTAAAAAATACCCAATGTAGTATATATAAATATATATATATATATATATATATATCATCAGCCACCTTTAGACTAAATCGTTATATATATATATATATATATATATATATATATATATATATATATATATATATATATATATATATATATATATATATATATATATATATATATATATATATATATATATATCATCACCCACCTTCTCTCCCCAGACTGGGTGTAAGGTGCGTAACATGCATCGGAAACAGAAAAGTAGTGGAAGAATATGACGCAAGTCGAAAAGAAAGCCCAGCCTTACCGCTCCCTTTATATTTTTGTGAGAACTCGTCACAGTCAAAAATGAAATCTACAATTCACGGGACCGCGACGAATCCTCACTATGGCATCTCGTCAATGTGGGGTTCATCCCTTGGCCCAGGTGGGCCATAATCATACCCCCTCACAAACCCCGCCATTCACTCCTATTATGCACCTTTATTCTCGCCTCTGCCAAACTCACATTTCTCTCCTTCAGACATTCGTTTACTGACTCAATCCAATTTTTCTTCGGTCTCCCAGCCGGTCGATTCCCAGCATACTCACCACTATACATCCGCTTAACCAACCGACTATCATCCATCCTTTCCACGTGACCAAACCATCTCAACGTACTTTCATTTATTCTCTCATTTACCCCTTTCTTCACACCACACAACTCTCTAATACGTTCATTCCTCATTTTATCAATTCTTCTCACACCTAACACGCTCCAAAGATTGTCCACCTGAACACATTGTACTTTAGATCTATACCTCTTATTTCAGACCATAGTCTCACCACTGTACATTAACACAGGTAACAATATACCCTCATGTAAGACCCTAGCGCACTCAAGACTTAGTTTATTTACATCCACCAAATATTTAATTGCAACAGCCACCTTCCTACCATTCAATACTTTCCTATTACACTCTACATCATCCATTCCCTTTTCATCCAACATATATCCTAAATATTTAAACTCAGACACTTGTTCCAGCTGCTCACCATCTAACATAACTTCACACCGAGGACAGTCCTCACTCACAACCATAACCTGACTCTTATATACGTTTATTTTCAAAAGCCTCCTTTTACACACACTGCCAAATCTCTACCAATTCTCTCAAACTCTTCATATTCGCCACACAAAACCAAATCATCATCATATAATAGGTAGGGAACCCTCCATTCTCTTCCATTCTAAATCATTCTGACACCATCTTCTGCCACCCCCCTCTAATTCTTTCATAATCCCATCCATATACAAATTGAATAACCAAGGAGACATAATACATCCCAGCCTCACTCCGCTATTAATATTAAACCAATCACTTTCGACTCCATTTATTCTTACACAAGCTTCACTATTATACATACATTTGATTCCATTCAGAAGCCTACCACCAACACCATATATCACTAACACCTACCATAGAGCTTCCCTTTAATCCTATCATACGACTGTTGCAAATCCATAATACCTAAATACAATTTATTCTTCTTCTTCCTCATTTTCTCAATCATTTGTTTCAATGTAAAGATTTGATCCACATATCCTCTACTACTCCTAAACGCACCTTGACTTCACCAATCAGTCATTCAGTCACTCGACGCACTCTTTCCACCAAAATACAGCATATATTTTCTCTACAACACTCAATAAACTAATTCCCATATAATTCCTACAGTTCCCCTTATCTGCCTTACCCTTATATAAGGGTACTATTACTGCTCTCCTCCAATCCCTCTGAACTATACCCTCCATAAAAGCTTTGTTACACAACTTCCAAAACCAATCAATCACCATCTAGCCTCCGTTCTTGATCATTTCACCAGTAATTTGATCTACACCTGAAGATTTACCATTTTCAACCTTATCATTCTACCCATTACCATTTTTCAACCTTGTCATTCTACCCATTACCTCCTCCTTACTAATGACCTCGTCCCCAAAATAACTATTCCTTCTTGCACCATCAAAACCACACAATTCACTATCACCTCTTCATTACTGCCAATGTTATGCAGATTTTCGAAGTCTTCCCTCCACACACCCCTCACATCCATTTCATTAGTTACGAAAGCACCATCCCTATTCATTATTCTAAGCAGATTCCCCTTATTCTCATTCTTAACCTTTCGCGCTTCCTTCCAGAAGAGCTTCCTATTCCCTTGAAGTCCCCATTCATCCTCCTTCCAAACTGTTCATTTACCTCTTATTTCCTCCTACGTATGCATCTTTTAGCATTCCTTTTTTCCTCCTTATATAATTAAAAAGCATCTTTCTTTTGAAACCTCATCATTGGCTTTAGTACATTCAACCACGCTTCTATTTTACTTTTAACCGCTTGCATCACCTCTTCATTCCACCACTCGCTGTTAACATTCTTACTTCCTACTTTAGCACATCCACATACTTACTTTGCACTACTAACAACCGCTCTTGAATACTTATCCTTATTACCTTGTTCACTTAACTTCTCACTCTTGATTCTATACCCTTCTTTCCTTATCACCTTCTTTCCATCCAAGCCAACACTAACTTAATTTTAAACATTGATGATCCGATAATCCTATTCCTAACCCCCTCACTGATTTAACATCCAACACATACTTCAACATCTCCTTCTTCACCAACACAAAATCAATCATACTTTTCAATTTGATACCATCTCTACCTACACCAACTCTAGTATACTTATGAATACTCTTGTGTTTAAATAAAGTATTACTTACGCACATACCTCTCTCCTTACAGAAATCAATCACCTTCCTACCATTCTCATTTTCTCTCGATACCCCAAAGCCACCTGTTATACCATCCCTTTTTTGATCACCTATCCAACCATTTAGGTCACCCAACACAATCAATCTGAAGCTCCTACTCACCCCATCCAAAACATCATTCAGATTATCCCAGAAAATCGCACTCTCTTCAATATTACCCTCAAATGGACCACATGTAACAACCACACACATCTTGACTTTTTCAAACTTAAATTTAACCATTAGAATTCTAGCACTTACAAACACGAAATCTACCATAGCTCTGTACCACAAGTCACCATCAGAATTGCAACTCCTTCTCTCCCCTTTTCATTCCCTTCCACACCAGCACATACACATTTCACACCACACCACTTCATTTTTCACCGCTCTTCATCTTTGTTTCAGTCACAGCGAGCAAATCAAATTTGCTCTTTCTAAATACATCCATCACCTCTCTCCTCTTTTCCTCAACATTTATTCCTCTGACATTCCATGTACCCCTATGATTCACACATTTTCGCCGAAAGATAGAAGGCCGCTTACGGCGATCACGACCTTCTCCGAGGCATGCATTAGCATTCCTATCAAAAGATAAGTGGTAGTGGGCAGCCAACCCAAATACCACTCTCTCTTTAGTCGCCTTCTACAACACGCAGGACATACAATGTGGGAAATTTTTTCTCCCCACACATAGGGATATAAATGATAGGAATATCTGTAAGATGTTGTCTAGAAGAGGGATGTGGATATAAGTATGTGTATATGATAGGTGGATAATGGTGGTGTCTGTAAGTGTTGTTCGAGGATGCATATGGATATGAACGCAGAAAAGAAAGGCGAACCATTAGGCACTGGAATGTCATGGGAGACCCTACATACATACCCATAAGCCAAATGGAGGTAATTTCACGCCAAAGAGTATGAGCCCTACTCTACCTCTATCTCTCTCTATATCTATATCTTATATATATATATATATATATATATATATATATATATATATATATATATATATATATATATATATATATATATATATATATATATATATATAGAGGTGTAGCGGATATCCGCATCATTTTTCTCTATCCGCATCCGCATGAATTTTTTTGCGGATAGTGGATAGTATTCATTTATGAATTATGAGACTAAATGTTCAACTTTCTATAACGCAAGATGTTCAGACTTGTTGGAATAGTAGTTTATACATGCTTGAGAGGATAGGAGAAATAAATGAAGCTGCCTTCCCTTACGCTTCGAACAAACACAAAGGTGAAAGACCTGACAGGTGATGATAATGCGATTTTAGGTAATTTTATTACTCTTCTTAAACCGTTTGAAGAGGTAACTAAGACTGTTAGCTCAGAAAATTCCTATAGTTGCAACGATGAAAGCTGTGCTAAATACTGCTATTAAAAGTAAGGGACTTCAAAGATGGCAGAAACACTCATGCAGGAGATAGATAATAGATTTCAAATTCTGCCAAATGATTACGCATCTGTAATAGCAACTTTTCGGGAGCCTAGATTCAAAACCAAATTTCTTGAACCACGTGCTTCAAAGAGGGCAAAAATATATTTAATATGCCATTGTGATGAATGCTGATAAAGGCAAAAATTTTAACAGCCAATAAAAAGGAAAAGATTAATAATAGTCACACATTTACCATCTGTTAGCGAAACCATTGCTGAATCCATGAACGTTCTTTTGGCTTCTAGCAGCGATGAAGAGTCTTGTTCAGAGATGTCAAAAGACACTCTGTCACTGATCGAAGATTATTAAAAGCGAAAACTCTTGGAATCGGACAAAGATTCATTGGTTTGATGGCGTGATAATAGTAAAAGTTTTCCACATCTTGCAGAACTCATCAAGGAATACTTAGCATGCCCTTCAACAAGTGTAGCTTGTGAGCGTCTTTTCAACGGTGCAGATCTCGTTTACGAAGACAAGAGAAGCAAACTCTCCCTTGAAAGAGCTCAGAAGCTTTAGTTTTTGAAGCATAATTGGAGAATTATTAATTTCAAGTATTATTATTATTATTATTATTATTTTTATATATATATATATATATATATATATATATATATATATATATATATATATATATATATATATATATATATATATATATATATATATATATATATATATATATATATATATATATATATATAAATTTTTTCCAAATGGGTGGAGGCTGTGGAAAGAGATTAGTGGGGTGCAAAGAGTTGGGTCCATGTCCCGCAATCTGGTAACACAGATATATATAGCAGCAGCAGCAGCAGCAGCAGTGGAAAGAGCAGCAGCATATATATATATATATATATATATATATATATATATATATATATATATATATATATATATATATATATATATATATATATATATATATTGCTAATATAGCTAATTCTTGTGTGGCTAAAACTTTAAAAACTTAACTATCCGCTATCCGCAATCCGGGGGATAGTGATTTTTACTATCCGCATCCGCGAATAGTGAAAAATCACCATCCGCTACACCTATAATATATATATTATAGCATATATATATATATATATATATATATATATATATATATATATATATTATATATATATATATATATATATATATATATATATATATATATATATATATATTTCATATTATATATATATATATATAGAGCAAAGAGATATATATTATTATACATATATATATATACATATATATATATATTATACATATTATATATATATGTTTTAGTTGTTATTATATTATTAGTTATTATTATATATATATTATATATACAATATGGTTGTTGTTGTTATTATAGTTATTATATTACATATGGTTATTATTATTACTATTACATATACATATACATATGCGGCTATTACATACGCTGCTATTAAGAATTTACGCCACATTACCATTATTATTACATTACAGCCATTACGCCACACACACACATTAATTATTATTATTATTATTATTATTATTATTATTATTATTATTATTAAGGAATAAATGAAAGTTATCAATCGCGATGCAATAATAAAGTGAGAGGCATGTGATAAAGCCATTAAATAGTTGTGTATTTAAGAATAGATGGTAATAGTACAGGGGCAATAATAATAATAATAAAAATAATAAAAATATAATAATAATAATAATAATAATAATAATAATAATAATAATAATAATAATAATAATAATAATAAAAATGGCCCTAGGAAATACTTTTCAAAAGGAAGTATGAACGGACTTAGTCACTCTCTGTAATGTCATGAGCGAACGTTTATTATGTGAGCTCGGTCTAGAATATTTTTATTACACTGCCCTATTTAAACAGTTTTCTCAGGATTCCAAAGGATTTCATCCTTCATGACCATATGAGAAAGTCTAGCTGCGTTATCCAAAGTTTGAAGTGTTTGAAATTGTACCAAGATGGTTTGGTCATGTTTGAAATAAGGTTTAAGAATCACATTTCAAGTAGGACCAAATCACTTTCTTACCACTTCAATTGCTTACCAAAAGTCAAGAAACACAACTTCTATTTAAGCATATTCTTCAATATTTTAATTCCAAGTCAGACATTATTCATTTCCTCTCTCAATTTTTCTTCAACGAAGAAATTATTTCCTAGACTCGGTTCATAATCCTTCTATATCATCAACTCAAGAGTTTATAACATGTCTCACTCATCTCTAATCGGCTTCATCGCCTCTATTTCTCCTTCTAATTGTGAACTCTCACCACTAAAACGGCACTCCGCAAAACTGAAATTTCATTTCGGATAATTTTTCACTTTTCCCATCTCTTCATTCTTCCAATTTCACTACTCCCTCCTCCTCCTTCCTCATTTTATCCCTAAAGGAGCTCCAATAACCTTTCCCTAGCCTCTTCATTATATTTTCACTTCCGGTTTTCTCTGAAACTCTCTTGATCTGTCTCCTCTTTCCGTTTCCACCCCTCCTGAAGGTTTCATCCATAAAACATTCTTTATGTTCCTCGTTTATTTCATCCATTTCTTCTTTCTTATTCATCTTGTTCTTCTAAATTCTTCTTCTTCTTCTTCTCTCTACTCACCTCTCTTTCTCTCTCTCTCATCTCTCTCTCTCTCTATCTCTCTATCTCTCTTCTCTCTCCCTCTTCCTCTCTCTCGTTCTCTCTCCATCTTTCTCTCTCTCTCTCTCTCCTTCTCTTCTTCTTCTCATTTTCTTCTTCTTCTTCTTCTTCTTCTTCTTCTTATCTTCTTCTCTTCTTCTCCTCTTCTATTCTTATCTTCTTATATATATATATATCTTCTCTTCTTCTTCTTCTTCTTCTTCTTACTTCTTTCGCGACGCAGACCCACTACTCCTTCAACCTCAAATCCAATCTCATGTAATGGTTCGTATCTCAGTCCCCGGCAGACACTCAATCGTATCCCCGAATTTTTCTCATCGAAGTCTTTCGCGTTTGAAATTTAGTTTAATGTTTACCAAATACTGTTCCTTTCTCGTTTTTCTTTTTTTAAGTTGTAAGAGTAAATTTAATAGGATATTAAGTTTCTGTTATTCTTTAACTATAAGAGTGAATTATTGACTCACAGATAAATGCATTCATTAGCAACACAAAATTTTATTTTCCATAGAATTGTTAAATATATATATATAATATAATATAATATATATATATAATATAATAATATAATATATATAGTAATACTATATATATATATATATATATATATATAATATATATATATAATATATATATATAATACCAACTTTCAGTACTGCTAGGGCGCATGCGTCCTGAATTTGGAGATAAGCCGACCAATAATATTATATATAGTATATATATATATATATATAAATTAATATTATAATACAAATATATATATATATATATATATATATATATATATATATATATATATATATATATATATTATTTTTACGTTATTATTATATTATTATTCTTATTTATTATATTATATATTAATTATTATTATTTATATTATTATATTATTATTTTGCGAGTTCTCTTCAACATTATTATTAGACGAAATTTCCATCAATGAAACAACTGGCCAACATAAAGTTCAATCTTATCTCACTGAGGCTTAGCACAGCGGCTTAAGATGCGAAGTCTTAACTCTGCGATAGAGAGTTCGTATCTAGGTGCCGACAAAACACTCAATCGTATCCCCGATATGAAATTTTTGTATGAAGGCGCGCGAGCGAGTGTGCGACGTCACAGAGTGTGACGTCACTACTCACAGAGTTCGAGCGAGAGAGAGACCCACACGCGGCGGGATGAAGGCAACAGGGCGCGGTCCTCCCGCAAGGGAACATATCCGGGTATAAAATGCGGCGGGAGTAACACTGCCGGAACAATTAAGTAGGGTAACTTAATGCATCTTCCAAGTGTAACTTAAACCAAGCGATGACGTCACCAAGGTGGAAGTAGTAGCTCCTCGTGTAGTAAGTAGCTCATAGGAAAGAAGTAGCTCATGTAAGTAAATAGCTCAAGTAAGTAAGTAGCTTCATGAAAGTAAGTAAGTAAGCAATTGTGCGCGGCTAACGGTGGCGCGCAATACATGGGTTATTATGCCATCGTCGTGGTGTGTGTTGTGCTGTGTGTCCAAAGAAACCTACTGGAAATTAGGTCCCT
>JABUQX010020640.1:5000-12500 GCA_015478945.1 Trachelipus rathkii | reverse complement strand
TTAACATAACTTTCAGATGGTTCAGACAATTTTAAATCATTAAGAACAAATATTTATCAGGTAAATTCGACGGAGGTTAATAAACTTATATCATTAAAAAATTATTTTAATTTATTACCAAAAGAGATTTATAATATTTTTAAGAAGCTTAATTACATATCGTACAGAACAGGAAGAAATTGTAATATAATTATAAATATTTAAAAAGAAAAACTATAAAACGACAAGTCATAAAAAGGTAGAATAATATATTAATGTTTTTTTTATTGATTAGCAAGAAGATCTACTATGACCCCACTTTCTAAAATTTTAATGTAATACGGATTGTATGTAGCATATTTCAGGTCATTAAGACCTCTTGTAACTCTTCCAAAACATGGATAACAACTTTCAGATTGCCAGTTTTCTAAATAAATTTTAAAATGATTTATATTTTTATCATTTAAAGCCGCAGCTATATAACCTGCCTCTATATTATCCATTTGGACGCAACCGCTGTTTAATGTTAAATCTGTTAAGTATGATTTATAATCCCCTTTGATTCCAATACAGAGCGATTCTCCTTCAAAGCCGATGCGATGGTGTTGAGAGATACTTGCTGTGCGAAAGCTTTTCTGTTCTTCAAGACATTTCTCAATAATATGTTTGGCCCTGGTACCATTTCTATCGAAAAATTCAAACTCTACAAGAGAAGAGTATTCACCGTAACCAAATTTTATAAAGGCTCCTTTAATAGAGGGTCTCAAGTTGTCCATCTGAAAAGAAGAAAGGAATACGTCAAAACTTAAATGAATATTTTATATATACTTAAAAGAAAATTTAAAAATTATATGATTTAATAAAATACTAAATAAAATACTATAACAATTCCCTTATTTTCATTTCAATTCACGTTTAATACCAAAGTCTTTATTAAATATATTATCAATTATTACATAAAATACTTAATATTAAAGATAGTTCCATAAGATATAATACAATTAATAATTATGAGTTAAACCATAAAACTCTTATCTATATATAAATTAATATACAATATAATCTATTTTGTTAAAAATATATAATTTATTATAATCAATTAATTAATATAATATATATAATATATAATATATATTAATAATTTATATTTATTATTATATATATATCTATATATATATACTAACTATAAAATATATATATATATATATATATATATATATACATATATTAAATCATGAGTTTATTTATAAATTAATATATTAACTTATATTAAATATATAATAATATAATTAATATATTAAATCATTATATATATAATATTAATATATATATTAATATTATATTATATATATTTTAATATATAAGATATACATAATATAAGTGATTTATTGGAAGTTTTTAATGAGAAAGTATAAGGTTATCGTAATTACTCAAAAATAAGGAGTAACTAAATGATTTCTATATTTACATTATAATTAAATATTTACAAATATAGTTATACTATATTTATATATATAAAAAAACTATTCCTACTAATAATAATATCTAGTTAATAATACTAATTATATCAAAATTTAAACCGTAATATAATACCAAATTTTAAAAAAATCTCAAAAACAATTATAGCATTACATTTTCATAATCATATATGAAACGTTAACTGTAGTCATAAATTTTAAATTTATCTCAGGACACCTATATGTCCCTTAAATTAATAATTCCTTGTTTAAGAAAAATAAATAAATTAAAACTGTTTAAAATATTATAACTCAATTTTCAGTTTGAATCATACATATAATTATTGTATTCACACGTATGTTTTCACTATTATGAGTACATACAAATAAAGTTTATAATAATATGTGTTAATTATTAAAATTATATTTTTTATTTATACCTACTAAGGTAGTATAAATATGGTAACAGTAATGATATAAACAAATCGATTATAGTATCTTGTACGAAATATATTCTCGCAAGTGAGTTTTGATGAACTATATTACTATTTATTTATAATATAACTATACATTATATATATATATAATATATATATATATATATATATTTATAATAATAATATTAGATATATAATAAATAAAAATGATATAGTGTTCGAGATGTCTCCCATTACCTTTATGACTCCTATATACCATGTATTCATTCTACTCGAAGTTCACTTTTATTAATAGTTATCTACTATGAGTGAGATCGTGTCAACTTGTTATATATTACTCTAAGGAGATCAAAAAATAGTTTTTCACTTAATCTGTATAGAAAAAATAAACACAAATTGAATTATATACAAGAAGATGTACACTATTATCTAAATATATATATTATTTTTTCTTATAATTTAATTAATTTACTATTTAAATTGACAATATTAGACAAGAAATAATATATATTAATTATTATAATACAAATAATTTAATATTAATAATATATTACTATTAATAATTATTTATTGGCTAACTCATTATATTTGGATTATATCGCTGTTGCAAAAGCAAGAGTCGTCGTCATTCATTTACAATATTATTTAATATTAATTATATGAGACTTAAACTAGTGTAGAGATAGCTTGAGAGATAAAACCGCGTTGACTCAATTCGTGAGTACTACATAATTATCTTCACGCTCAGATTAGAACACGGACGAGTGGAGTGAGTGTCAAGTGAATATGATGAGATGATATGAGTTATCTATATAATAAAAGGAGATATTTGAGTAGAGTGTGGATGTTTCTGAGTTCTCATTAATATTATATATTACGCTATATATGATAAAGTTATTATTGCCTTATTACTTTAATATATTATATTTTTTTTAATTTTATATGACTTTTCTATATGTGTATTTTAAACAATAAATAATTTAGATGCGTATATATACTATTATTAAGCTCTATTATATATTTGTAGAAAATATTCTATATATATATCAAGAATATATAGATATCAAGAGAAAATAATTCTATCGTTTATAAGTTTTTCATTAAAAATTACTTAAAAAAAAGCTCACCTTATTGAATGATTAATGAAATGATATAATAAATGTGCAATACATTAGCGAAAGATTCCAAATGCTAGCGCGTAGTCATTATAATTCACTTACACTCATTTGTCGCTAAGTTATATATATTATATATATTAATATATATCTTATATATATATATATATTAATACTAATATTAATATTTATCAATTATTTAGTTAATATATCCATTTCTTGTTATTTATTTCTTCTCACTATTACATTTTGTTGGTATTATATTTCATTTGTTTCCATATTATTACTCATATAATATTATCTATCACAATTTAATAATTAAAGTTAAATCACCTAAATATATATATATATAATAGTTATAAATAATAATATATATATATATATATATTATTATATTCCACTCATAACTAAGTGCGTGAAACTAATAGAGAAGATCTCCACTATATACACACGAGCATGATATCTGTATCTAGTTTAATATACCAGGAGATATGATACAGTATATAATATCTTGAGATATCAAATATGGATAATTATAGATAGTATAATTAAAATTAATTGTTATGATTAATATTGGAAAACATATTTATTATTATAAACTCTGTGTTTTTAGTAGTTTATTTATTATTTCTTTAGAATGTACTACCTATAGTAAAAGGTACAGAATCGGAGTCGAAACAGATGGATTGGAAAGCATAAATATATTGAGTAATTACATTAGAAGAGAATTATTACTTCAAAAAGTTTTAAAGTCTTTGATCTTTATGAAACAAAAATGAAAATGAAAATAAAGAGACAAGGTCCATCAAAGTTTTGATAGTTAAAATAATTATTAAATATATCATATATGATATAGAATAGTAGGGCTCAAAGAACCATGATACTCTAAATATATACATATATCTAACTACCTGCTATAAATATATTGTCAATATACTAAATATATATATATATATATATATATATATATATATATAGTAAATATACATATATAGACCTTATATATATATATATATATATATGAATAACTATATTATAATATATTAAATATATTATAAATTTATATATATATTTATAATAATATATTTATATATTTTTATTTTGTCATTAAATATATTATTCTTTTATACTGGAAATATAATAATTAAAATAAATAAATTAATAGGTTCTATATATAATAATATTATTACATATTAAATAGTTTGTTTAATTATTGCGTATATGCATATAAAATAATAATCTAGTCCTTGAATTTTAATATATATATAAAAGACTTAAGAGATTGGACATTAGAATTCATATGCTAATAGTGATGTTAATGCTTATAATGATATTCTTATTACTAAGAATAAAAATACGAGTCAAAAACTGAGATTACATTCATAATTTTAATTCTCATAGATTTGCAGCTTAGTCTGAACTACCTTACATGTTTATGAAATACATGTATTCATATACAAATATGCATACATTTAATATATATAAATATATAATTATATAATATATAATAATATAAATATATATATACTATTATATTAGAATATATATAATATAGGTATATATATATATATAATAGAAAGTATATTATAAATATATAATCATATATATATGCCTTTTATTAACAATAATACTATTAATATATTATTATTTTAATATATCTATTATGAGATATAAGTTAAAATAATAATTAATATATATATATAATTATATATTGTGAGACTGTATATATTAATAATAATACAATTACTAATTACGAGTATATATAACTCATATATATATAATTAATATATATTAGTATATATATATACCAAAAATTATATAATTATATATGAGCTATGGGTATATAATAAGTTGGTTAGGAGAGGATAATATTGATTAATACCTGAGTCAGAATACTTCACATCATAAATCGTATCTTTTCAACTATATTAATATACAGAATGTAAAGTATATCTAATAATAATCATTAATATTAATAGATAATAATATAAATAATAATTAATATATAATAGATAATAATAAATATTATATAATTAATAATAAATAATACATAATAATAATAATAATAATAATAATATAATAAATAATAATAATAAAATAATAATAATAATAATAATAATAATAATAATAATAATATTATAATAGAAATAAGTATGAGTGTTGTAACAGTATGTATGATTATGATTATTATGAGTAATTATATATATATTTATTATATTATTATTAATTATTTTAGTATTATTTTATTTATTATGAGATTAGATCTTATTTAGTTTTGTTCCTCTATAACATACACATGATCTGAAAATTATTAATGTAAATTCTGGAGTAAATATGCAAAACAGTGAAATAATAATACATTGCTGCAAAATTTATCACATATAAAAATATATATAATAATCTTCTTTATAAATAAATATATTAATATATATTATAATTTAACAATAACTTACAATATATTATTTATTATTTAATTCCATTAATCTTATTATCTTAATATAGTCCAATATTATATTACGCCATAAATTGTATAGATTTGTTATAAATATATTATTGCATCACATATAGTAAATAAATACATAAAATTTGCTATATGAATATGAATATATATATATATATATTATTAATATATATTAATATATATATTAATATAAATATATAATTATATATATATATATATATATTATAATATATATATATATAATATATATATATTATATTATATATATATATATCCATATATAATATATATATATATAATAATATATATATATATATATTAAATATATTTATATATAATATAATATATATTATAATTATATAATAATATTATATATATATAATATAATACTATTAATATTATATATATATAATATATATATATATATATATATATATATATATATATATATATATATATATATATATTAAATATTATATATACTATATTAAATAATTATATAATATATTATATATGACTATTAATATATATATATATATATATGGGGTATTATTATGAGACATAGGATGATATACTATGGTTCAATTGAATCTTTGATAATAAAAAGAAAATACTGCTTAACAAAACCCTCTGCCTGAAGTATTATAATAGTTATTCATTTACACTAACCTAAATATATAGATTTCAGAAAAGTTCGTGAGAATATTACGCAGAGATCCTACTTCGTGAAACAAATTTAAAAACATACACTGGAGTTAAACGCCTTTAAAACTTTGTGATGTAACTATCCAGAATACACTATACTACATGGTTACTATGCATAAAAAGTACAGTAAACTAACCACCATCCTTGGTACAAGAGATTCTTATATTAGAGTTTTATTCCCAAACGCATTAAAAATATTAAATTTTAGACATTTATGGCCTAATTAGACCGGACCTACCAAGTATGCTCAGATTGCAGCCCGTTCACTCAGGATGTGTTATCTTCTTAGAGCCTTTCAGTGTTAAATCCTGTTTCTACGCTTCCATTTGTGATAAAAGAGCTGTTACATTCTATATACTTCAGTAACATAGTCGACTCTCTTAGCCTCTGCGATGCCATAACTTACTATTTATCTAAGCTTCACCGTTTTTGGGCCGAGTAAACACTACAGAGACCTAAACATAACTAACTTAAATAATAATCTCACGATTTGTCCTTATCCACATATTAGAATACACACTCATTTATTTCCATATCTCTCTTTAGTGTTTGCTCTTTCTTCACCTCTAAAATGAACGTATTCCATAAATTGCTTGATCAACTGGTCAATCTATAAATAAAATTTATCCCAAACTGATATAGTATACAAAAACTATGCATCAAGACTTCTCATATTAATTACATCTTTTTATCAAATGTTGAACTATTTGGGATTACTTGTGGTATGACCACTTCTAAATCTTGCTAGTTCGTGTAGTTGCATTAAAGTACAGTTGTGCCCCATTTTAAATGATAGCTTTTTAATATTAAAACACCCCTCAAAACAATAAATAATGACCAGATCATTAAGTCTTTATTTATAAAAAGCATACTTAATAAACACTTCAAGCTCACTCGACTTTACACATAAAAATTTAACAATCTGAAACAATCACCGCATCTTAATAACCTAAATTAGATTCTGTCTTATTACGTAGTTCTTGTTGCTTTTCCTGAGTATCTGGAAGTGTCAGTATACTCAGTTCTATACTTTAAGCGGAGTTATCATTTATATGTATTATTTATGGGTAATAAGGAACGTGCAAATTTAAATTCTTATTTCTTACTTTTCATGATTCCAGTTTCGTTTTACTTATCATTTATTATAGTTTGCATATCGTTTACATTTTGTGACTACGTCAGTGTATGTAAGTGTATATGTTTTAGTTGATTTTTTTAGTGTGTTGAGTGTGGTGTGTGTTGTGTGTGTTGTGTATTGTGTGTGTTGTGATGAGTGCGTTGTTCTGTGTGTATTGTGTGTTGGTGTTTGTGTGTGTGTGTGTGTTGTGTGTGTGTTGTGTGTGTG
>JABUQX010020639.1:50000-55000 GCA_015478945.1 Trachelipus rathkii | reverse complement strand
CGCAAAGAGCGGGGGTATCCGGAAACGCTTCCCGAGGGGGGGAAATAGTCTACCCCGTCCGTCCCCCAGGAAGGCCGAGAGACCCCGACTCTTTGCATCTTTGCGGTTTACCCTGGATATTCTTCTTACGTTAAAAAACAAACATCTTTTTTATACATATTTTCATACCGCGCTTGATTCTAAACGACTGTTATTAGTTTCTTGTACCTATAAAACTATTATACGATATTAAAAAAAAAAAAAAAAAAAAAAAGTAAAAATTTTTTTTTTTCTTTTTCCTTACAAAATTTCATCCGCTGATTCCATATATGTTATCACAGTTTTCTTGTTCCTATCTTAGTTTTCGAGATATAATGCGGGTAACTCCTTAAAAGCTATATATATGATATATATATATGTATATATTATATTATATATATATATATATATATATATATATATATATATATATAGTATATATCTCTATATAATATATATATATATATATATAATATATATATATATATCATATACTATATATATATAATATATATATATATATAATATATATATATACTATGTTCTAATAAGTAATAATAATAAATAATAATAATTAATAAAATAATAAGTAATATAATAATAATAATATAATCCATAATAATAATAATAATTAATACATATAATAATAATATAATAATAATAATAAATAATAATAATAACCATAATAATTAATAATAATAATAATAATCAGTGAACGACAACTTACGCTGAGGCGATCTTAAGAATCGCTCCAAAGTAAGTATTTTATAATCTCTTCTATATCGCTGCCAGACGTATAATTTTCACATAACTATTGGAGCTATCAGGAGCGATGAATGATTTCGCTCGCCAACTCATATTCTTATATAAATAGAATTTCAAAAACTACGTACAACTGAGACAAGTATGTTTATTCAATTTCTTCTTATTAGATGAAATTTTCTTACGTTTCTGCCTTATTACAAGAGTTTTTAAAATTTCCATTCAATTATTTATTAAAAACATGATCTTTTAATTAAGTGTTATAATTCAGAATTTATGTTTAATTAGTGAGGAGGAGCGATCGCTCCATCGCTCCTATACACGAGTCGCCACTGATATATATATATATATATATATATATATATATATATATATATAATGTTGTTTACATAAAGGTATATATATATATATATATATATACTAATAGTATAATATATATATAATATATATATATATATATATATATATATAAATATATATATATATATATATATATACATATTATCTATATATATATATATATAATATATATATATATATTATTATATATTATATATATATATATATTATATATTATATTATTATATAAATATATATATAAATATATTATAATATATATACTTATATATATATATATATTTATAATCTTACTAAAACAATGCCATATACTATTATTATAGTATATAGATGATACTAATAATATATAAATATATATATTATATTATATATATATATATATACATATATATACATACATAATATATAAAATATATATATAGCTATATATATATATATATTATATATACTATATATAATATACTATATATAATATATATATATATATATATAATAATATAATAATATAAATAAATATATAATATTATTACTAATATCATACTATCCCAGCATGGTGAAAAATATATCAGTGGGTATTTACAAATACAAATTTGATTGCAAGGTATTGCATTTCTCTTGTACATAATGACCCCCAAGGTCTTGGTATTATTATTCACCATGCGCGGTACCCTGTTTGGCTCTACGCCCGAGTGCGAAGCGGGAGTAGTACGTAGTAATGCTCTACTTGGAGAGCAAGAAGTATTCTCTGGTTCTTCTTTTGTCTACGTTCGTGGCGTCCGTGGTCAACACTCTTTGCACGCTCATCTGCTAAGTGTCGCAGGATCGATTCCCAGCATAGTGAAAATACATCAGGGGGTATTTGCAAATACAAATTTGATTGCAGGTTATTGACATTTCTCTTTATATAATAATATATAATATACGTAATATTAATAGTATCATAATATATATATATATAATATATATATATATATATATATATATATATATATATATTATAATATATATATATATAGTAGATATATATATATATAATATATATATTATAATTATAATATCTAATATATATATATTAGTGATAGGACGAAACTAGAATTTTTTGTGCATAACCGCGGTTTGCACGTATTTTTTTTGCGGTTTCCTTAAATTTTTCAAACCACCACGGTTCGCAGTTTTATTTATGTTGTTCATTAACATCTTTTTAAATTAAACCGCAGGTTGGGGTTGTGAAATGAAAAAAAATTTAATCCAATTGCTTTGTTTAGCTACTATCTACTACTCCTACTACTACTACTACAACTAATAACTAATAATAATTAATAATAATAATAATAATAATCAATAAAATAATAATAATAATAATAATATATAATAATAATAATAATAATAAATAATATAATAATAATTAATAATAATAATAATTAATAATAATAATCAATAATATTACAAATAATAATAATGGAAAATAAAAATAATAGATAATAATAATATAATAATAATAATAATAATAATAATAATAAATAATCAAATATAATAATAACTAATAATAATAATAATAATATAATAATAATAATAATAATATAATAATAATATAATAGTATAATAATAATAATAATATAAATAATAATATTAATAAAATAATAATAATACTAATAAATAAAAAAAATAAAAAAATAATAATAAATAATAATAATAATAATCAATAATAATAATAATAATAATAATACATAATAATATTTAAATAATAATCATAATAATAATAATTTACATTAATAATAACATAATAATACATAATCAATAAATAATAATAATTCTGAGTATGTAATAATAATAATAATCAGATAATGTGAAATGTAATAATAATAAAAACAAAATAATAATAAATAATAATAATAATAAATAATATATAATAATAATATAATGAATAATAAATAATAATAATAATAATAATAATAATAATAATAATAATAATATAATGTAATAATTAAATTATTTATTCTTATTCTTATTCTATTATTAGATTATTATTATTATTATTATTATTATTGATTATTATTATTGTTATTTTTATATATTATTATTATTTTTATTTTATTATTATTATTATATGATTATTAATTAATTATTATAATTATTATTATTATTATTATTATTATTATTATTAAATTATTATTTATTATTATATTATTATTATTATTATTATTAATTATTATCTATTCATTATTAATTATCTATTATTATTATTATATTATTATTATTTTTTATTATTAATTATTATTATATAATATTATTATTAATCTATTATATTATTATTATTATTATTATTAATTATTATCATATTCATTAATTATTATTATTATTATTTTGATTATTATTCTTATTAATTATTATTTTTAAATATTATTATAATTATTATTATTATTAATTATTATTATTATTATGGTGTATTATTATATATTATTTATTATTATTATTATATTATTATTATTATTATTATTTATCTAATTATTAATTATTCATTATTATTATTATTATTATTATTTATTATTATATTATTACTTGAAAATTTCTAAATTTCTGGTCATTTAATGTGCAATTTAGCCACTGTTTGCAGGAGTTACCAGGTTGCGGAACGAGGACTCATGCACTTTGGACAACATATATCCACCTTTTCCCCCACTCCTCCACATATAGTTGGGAAACTGGGAAAGCTCCCACCGCTAAAAGGTGCTTCTTTTAGTTATTCGCGTTTGATAATTGAATTTAGAATCGGCAAGTTAGATTTAAGGAATAACCAATTTTCTGCATTTTCTCTTGTTGAATCTCAATCCTTTTCTCGTCGTAAATTTAATTCCGCCACCGCTTGATAAGGAGTTTGCTTGGTATACTACTAGATGGGCATGACAAATATCTTTTAGCCATCATCTTCAACTCTTTGAAGTTATGTTCGTTCTCTCTCCACCACATTAGAGGATCATCTTCGGGATCGATCCTTTTTTCTTTTTGATATTTTGCTATTTCATCCAAAAACTTTCATTAAACTATTTCTGTATCATCATCACTACTTGATGTTAAATGAGCATTCATGGTTTAAAACAGAGTTTTTGGCTTGGATGTTGAAGGTTGTTTATTTCTGCAGTTTAAATTCTTTAAGGATGTCTGTTAATAGATGTATCTTTTCCATATTCTGAAGAAAGTTCCTTACATTGTTTTGTTATTTCTTTCTGAACTTCCTTCAAAACATAAGAAGTTGTAAAAAATTTCCCTTTATATCGAGCATCTTAGATACGTTGCGATGAAATACAAGAAATTTCTTTCCAAATTATCAAATCTTCGAGTTAACTCTGAATTTAATTGTTGTACAGCTGATTTAATTCCCTCTTCAGCCATGAAATCTGAGGTCTGGTAAAGAGTTATTAATGACACAATAAAAGTTATTACTTGTGATATAGAGGACGAATGAAAGCTTAACTTTTTAGTAATCTCTTCAAATATCTCCATTAGGGTAATACACTTTTCAATTAGTATAAAATTAGAACTAGTAAGTTGTCTTATCTTAGAAGTATTTCAGGAGTAAAGACCAACCGAATACCCTTGTTTTTTTATATAAAAAGCCCTTTTTTATAAATATAGAGAGTATAAAAAGATAACTTCCTGACAACCGCAATTGCGGTTTTAAAGACCAGTGACAACCGCGGTTGCGCTTGCAGTTGCGGTGGTGTAGACTAGTGACAACCGCGGTTGCGCTTGCAGTTGCGGTTGTCAAAATATGTGCAGTTGCTCCGCATTTGCGGTTTGCGGTTGCGGTTGCGGCTATTCGATCCATCACTAATATAATATAATATATATATATATATTATATA
>JABUQX010020639.1:15000-17500 GCA_015478945.1 Trachelipus rathkii | reverse complement strand
ATTTAGTTTACTGTTTATTGTAACTTAATGTTTAAATATGGGTTTCATCACCTTGGATCTTGGAAACGTAGGCGTTTTTCGGTGAAAAATATTTATTGACATATATTATGTTATATTTATGCAAAGAATATCATTCTGAATTTTTTCGCAATATTAATGATACACCCTGTATAGAGACTGGTGATTCTCCTTTAGTGTTTGCAAGACCTTGCCGTCTTCCCGAAGATAAACTAAAAGCAGCAAAAGCTGAATTTGACATTCTATTGAGGAAGGGAATTATTAGACCTTCCACGTTTTGTTGTGTTTCTCCGCTCCATCTGGTGCCAAAAGGAAACCCCAGGAACTCTGAAGCCTTGTGGTGATTACAGAACTTTGAATCCTATTACTAAAAGAGATGGGTATCAACTTCCTCACATTCAAATTCTCTCACAACATCTACATGGATCAGCAATCTTCAGCA
This sequence comes from Trachelipus rathkii, assembly GCA_015478945.1. Lineage (NCBI taxonomy): Eukaryota > Metazoa > Arthropoda > Malacostraca > Isopoda > Trachelipodidae > Trachelipus > Trachelipus rathkii. The sequence continues at coordinate 17,040 of JABUQX010020639.1, read as the reverse complement.
AAATTGATTTTCAGAGGGCATATCAACAAATTCCCATACGACCAGAGGACATTGAAAAGACCACCATAACAATTCCTTTCGGGATTTTTAAATATGTTTCGGTGTCATTTGGTTTGAAGAACGCAGGACCTACTTTTCAAAGAATAACGGACTGTATTCAGACATCTTCCTATTATCTACGTATGCAGTTGACTTGATATTTTTTTCATCAACTCAAGAACAGTATGAAGAACATCTCAGGACAGTTTTCAAGTTTTTCAAGAAATTTCTTTAAATATTCTCTTAGAAAAATGTGAATTCCTCAAGTCATCTCTCAACTATTTGGGATATAATATTTCTTCAGATGGAATTTCTCCTCCTTCTAGATTCAGCAGCTCTTCGAAGATTCTTGGGAATGGTTGTATACACCGCCGTTTCATCCCTTGTTTTGCAAAACTCGCCTTTCCTTTATCAGAAAAATCAGAAAAAGCAAACCACCATTCAAAAGATAAGTTTCTTACGTGAACCACAGAAGAAGAAGAAGCCTTCATTGAAATTAAAAATCAACTCCAGAACGCCACAACTCTTTCGCTTTCCCTCCCAGATGTTACCCATCTTCAACTTGTAACAGATAGTAGGAAGACCTAAAGGAGAAGCCCTTCATCAGCAAAAAAGCTATCAGAACAACGCAAACACTCATCTTTCGACCGTAAACTTCTAGCAGCGTACAATTCCTGAGGAGGGAAGGAGGGGAGGAGGAGGGGAGAAGAAGAAGAAGAAGAAGAAGAAGAAGAAGAAGAAGAAGAAGAAGAAGAAGAAACCTTCAGTGAAATAAAGAATCAACTCCAAAACGCCACAACTCTTTCGCTTTCCCTGCCAGATGTTACCAGTCTTCAACTTGTAACATATATTAGGAAGACTTCTATAGGAGAAGCCCTTCATCAGATGGTTGATCGAGAACCAAGTACCTATAGACTTCTACAGCAAAAAAGCTATCAGAACAACGCAAATACTCATCTTTCGACCGTGAACTTCTAGCATCCTACTATTCCTCTTCATTTCAAGCATATGTCTGTAAGGTAGGAATGTCATCTTGAGCACTGATCACAAACCTCTCGTTTTAGCTTTCTAGTTTCTACAGTAGGAATCAAGCAAAAAGTGATCGGCAACAATGTCATCTTTCTGTCTTAACAGAATATGTCTCTCCAATGACCTACCTTAGAGGTGCAGATAATATCGTGGCAGATGCTTTTTCCAGGATATCATTGATAATAGCAGATGCCATCGATTTATCTGCCATCGCTCGTCTTCAATCAACAGATGAAAAACTACCACTTTTCCACCTTGGCTTCATTCTTACCCTCTACAAGATAATCTTCAAGTATGGTGTGATACCTTATAGCTTTTTCGCGACCATTTTTGCCAAAACCTTGTCGTGAACTGATCTTCAACAATTTTCATCAGATTCTCAACTTAGAGTTAAGGATTCTCTGCGTCTTATAAAGACTAGGTATTTCTGGCCTAGCATGGATCGGGAGATCAGAATTCTGGTTCGCTCCTGTCAACAGCGCCAACTTTCAAAAATTCAACGCCACACTAAACCACCTATTGCTTCCATTGAAATTCCTTTACAGAGATTTGAAACAGTGCATATCAACATCGTGGGAACATTACCTCCATCTTCCTTTACCGATACTTAAGCTCCAGTCTTCAGATTTCTTCTCACCTGCATTGACAAGAACACATAAGTGGATAGGAGCAATTCCTCTAGTGAATATGACTTCAAAATCCGTCGCACTTCAATGGGTACCAAGATTTGGAATTCCTCTCAATGTAATCTCAGATAGGGAATCTCAGTTTAAATTAGAACTTTTATTAGAACCGAACTATGAAATTTGATTGGATTTCACAGAATCCGAACAAACGCTTAACACCCTTCAGCAAATGGCCAAATCGAAAGATTTCATCGATCGCTGAAGAATGCTATAATGGCGAGGAAATAAAACTGGTTATTCTCTCTTCAGTCATTGTGCTAAGTCTTCGTTGCATTCCTGATGACTC
>JABUQX010020639.1:0-2500 GCA_015478945.1 Trachelipus rathkii | reverse complement strand
AATCCACGTTCACACAAACATAGTATAAATATAGTATAAAAACTAAAATTTATACAATCAAACAGGCCAGAAATATGAACTAAAATTACTAAATAATCGATGTTGTGTAGTAGGTAGGTTTTAATTTCAGAGAATTTTAAAATATTAAGTAGATGAAATTACAAATCAGCCATCGCCCCCTAAACCACTTCAACACCCCCCATTTTTTCTAGGCCCCTTACCGCCCTCCTCTAGGCCTCCAGCGCCCACAAGGGGGCGTTATCGCCCACTTTGAGAAAGACTGCTCTAGAAGTATCTGGCATCTTTTCATATCCATACTGTGCCAAAATTATCCAAAATATTTAAAAAATTATTTAAAATATTTAAAAAATTCAAAAAAATTATGCCAAAATATCCATAGTAAGCCAAAATTTGGATAAGCGGATCAATAAATTTACTAAGTAAAATAGGAATATGCTATATAAAGTTCTACGGGTCTTCAAAGTTTAAAAAGTTTTTTTCAGAAAAGCTCTTTTCAGAAGCGGGTAACGTTTACCTCCACAACATGGAGAGCAACTTATTTTCCTACACCACAACATTTCAATACTCAAATAAATTCATTTTTAAGTAAGAAAATTATGGAATCTTGTTTTTAAAATTTTTTAAATTTTTGCTTAAACAGTTTAGTTAATATTTTGTTTTGTAGTAGTTTCTACTTTAAAGTTAATAATAATAATAATAATAATAATAATAATAATAATAATAATAATAATAATAATAATAATAATAATAATAATAATAATAATAATAATAATAATAATAATAATAATAATAATAATAATAATAATAATAATAATAATAATAATAATAATAATAATAATAATAATAATAATAATAATAATATAGAAATTCAACATCACCTTTTGTTTTAATATAAGTTTTACTTTTAGCTTCCAATTCCCTAAATATTTTCTTCTGATATTCAATTAATTTCCTTAATACTAGTCTAGAGAATAATTTGCAAAGAAAGTATGAGGCATATTTATATTAATTAGATCCTGACTGGTTTCGTCCGTAAACCTCGGACATCTTCAGAGTTTTGATTCTAACATTTGAATAAATTATTTTAACACTAGATTTAAAAAAAATTAAATTACAAATTAGATTTTAGATTTTAGCATTTCAAATTATATTTAACTTAAGGGACAATACGTTGAACTTTATGTTAATGTCTGGTTTTAGATTTTAATCAAAATTAATTATGATGGAACTTTTTCCACAGGGATACATGTCAAGACAACTGATAATGGTATGTACCTTAATTACAGCTCCTACTCCCCAGAAGTATATAAGAATGCAATTGTTAAAACACTCATATATAGGGCTTATAAATTGTGCTCGGATTGGGAATCATTTGATGCTGAAGTTAAAAAAATTAAACAGAACCTGATCAACTGTAACCACCCTTTAAATTTAACGGAGAAAATAATAAACAAAACCATCGACAATATAAAAAAGCAGGACAATATGAACAATATCTCTGAAAGCATTAAATTTTATTTTAAAACTTCAAATGCTAAATGTTAAAAATGCCTACGCAGCCTTATTAACACCCACATTAAATTTACAAGTAACTCAAAAATCACAGTTAAACTATACCACAAAACAAGAAAACTTTCTTCCTGCTTCTCTACTAAGAGATACCTTTTCAGTTAATCACCATGTCGTATACCAATTCGCGTCCCGAGTATGACTGTACGTCGACGTATATTGGTTGCACGATAATAGATTAACAGATAGGCATACCAGCACAGCTTTAAACCCAGTAAAATATACGAACATTTATTCACTGAACATAACAAGACAACTGCACCTGATATTACAAAATCATTTAAAATTTTACACCTCATGTGAAGCCCAAAACTGAAAATAGCTGAGGCTTATTACATAAACACCTAAAACCAGACATTAACATACAGTTCAACGTATTGTCCCTTAAGTTAAATATAATATGAAATGCTAAAATTCGAAAATCTAAAATCTAATTTGTAATTTTAATTTTTTTTTTCAAATCTAGTGTTAAAATAATTCATTCAATTGTTAGAATCAAAACTCTGAAGATGTCCGAGGTTTACGGACGAAACCGGTCAGGATCTAATAAATATAAATATGCCACATACTTTCTTTGCAAATTATTCTCTAGAGTAGTATTAAGGAAATTAAATGAATATCAGAAGAAAATATTTAGAAAATTGTAAGCTAAAAGTAAAACTTATAATAATAATAATAATAATAATAATAATAATAATAATAATAATAATAATAATAATAATAATAATAATAATAATAATAATAATAATAATAATAATAATAATAATAATCATACACACACACACACACACACACACACACAATAATAATACACAATAATAATAATAATGAAGCGGCGCACGAAAACGCGAGCGTTTACGATAAATGCGAAAACGGTTAAACACCCATCTGATCCGAACGAAGTACAATG
>JABUQX010020637.1:7500-93503 GCA_015478945.1 Trachelipus rathkii | reverse complement strand
AAATAATTAATTAATAATAATAATAATAAAATATGAAAGAAATGGAAACGCTTTATTCAGCAAATAAATTGTAAAATTATGCTATATTATAAATACAATATTAATAATTATTGCAAAAATATTGTTGAGATTTTTAACTGAATTAAAGCTACTTTGTTTACCCATGTTTTGCTTTTTTTTTAATTTAATGTACATAATATCTCCATAATAAGTAAGTTTCACAATTTTCTTCTAAAATGTTCCTTGAAAAAAAAAAACAAAAATAGAAAATCTTTCATCCAAACTTCGTCAGTAAAAAAAAATCATATTCACTCCTCGGAAAGGGTGTCCTTAAATATAAAAAAAACTAAAAGAGGCTTACAGCCTTCCTGGTGGTTCAAAGTATAAGAGTTGCGGTCTTCTTCTCTCAGAGTCACTTCTTCGGATTCGTTTTTTTTTCTTTCAAAATTAGAAAGAATACAGTTCCCATCAAGATCCTTTCTTCAGATCTTAAACCATTGTAGAAGACGATATTTTAACTCTGAACTTGAGGCATCATCAGGCAGTAATAAAATTAATTTGTGAAAGCGACTATTATAAATATTGCTTGATTTTAATAGTTTAACATAATACATGTATTTCCTTTTTCTTGTACGGTGAAAACGTGATGATAGTCTTATTGGGGGCCCATGCGACTGAAAAATTCGGTCTGAAGCAAAGTTTTTGGGCTTCGCACAGTGGCCAAATGGTTATGACGATTAATACGTTCTCGTTTGTAACATGCGTCGGTTTTGATCCCGGTGAAGACACTTTCTTTACTTACCAGTAATATCTTTATTTATTTATCTACTGTATTATATATATATATATATATATATATATATACTATATATATATATATATATATATATATATATAGTATATATATATATATATATATATAATATTATATAAATATATATATATATATATATATATATATATTATATTATATTACCGTATATATATATATAATATATATAATTATATATATATATATATATATATATATATATAATATTATATATATATATATAAATATATAATATATATATATATATATATACTTATATCATAATGGGATGGTGATTTATCTATAATATTTATGTATATAGTATATATATATATAGTATATATATATATATATATATATATATATATAATATATATATTATATCATATATATATATATAATTATATATACATATATATATATACATATATATTATATTATAATATCTACATAATAATATATATATATATATATATTACGACTATCTATAAAGTATCTCTATTATATTATTACTTTAAATAAAGTTGTCCCTAATATTTTTTTCTAAATCTAAAAAATTTTTCACTTAGGAACAGGCTTTAATTAAAAACTGCCTTTTAATTAATGTGTTCTCGAGCTTATAAAAATTTAAGTGTAAATAACGTTACACTACTATCAAAAAAATTCCAAGTCGGAAAAAAATTTTTTTTTTTTTTTTGCAAAAAAATGTCTAAGACCGTCGTGAATCCTCGTAGATAAAGATATCAGAATTTTGAGTTTGATGCATATTGGGAAGTCTATTTTTTTAAACATTTTCCATGTAAAAAATTTAAAAATTAATTTGGTTATTTTTAAAGCTACAAAGCTTTTTCAATTTCGCGGAAAACCGTCGGCTCAAATTTAATTTATGTATAAACTTGTAAAAAATATGTCTATTTTTTTTTTAGTTTTCAAATATTATTTTTGTTCTAATTTTTATGCATGGTAGATTATAAGACATTTGTTTAATGTTTCTATACATATCTTTTTCTAATCTAGTGTAAGGATAAAAAAAAGGTCACGTGAAATGTGCGTACATACTCTATAAAAAAAAAAAAAAAAAAAAAAAACGGCTATTTTTGTTAAAAAGTGCAAAATATTTGATTATAATAATTATTAATTGATTTTCATATATTTAAATTATAATATTGTGAAAAAATTTCGGCAATAGTTCCGGTGAATAGTGCGTACCACAATAGGGGGCCTATCGGAATATAAGTGTCATTTTGTAAAGTTGAAAAATATTAAATTATTATTAATAGAAATTATAAAATTATTGTCAGAAATCTTTTTTTCATGCCTATTTAGCATAACAATAAATGAAAAAACTCGTTCAAAATTTTGTAAAAAAATCAACTTGCAAAATGTTAATAAAATAATTGACTTGTGTTTTTCAATCCAATTTAATTCTATAAATTAAAATCTACTTCACATTTAAATTATAATTATAGATTACGTTGATCTAAGCCACAAAAGAGAATAATATTTATGACCGGCTTTTCCCGACGCCACTGACGGTTTTCCCGAATTCAATTTTAGAAAATGGAATTTTCAAAAAAAATTTAAAATATTCAATTCGAATTTTTATTATTTTCATTATTCTATAAAATTAAGGAAACTCCAAATGTGAGAAAAAAACATTTAAGTATGGGTGTAACTTTAAATTTCGATTTTTCATGATTTATTAAAAAAAAAATAAACGGCGATTTTTGATCGCGGTTTTCCTCCTTTTACGGTATAATTATATTATTTATATATATAATATATATATAACTATATTATATAAATATAATTATATATATATATAATATATATATTATATATATATAATATATATATATATAAGCCGACCGGGGTACAGAAGTTTGAAGGGTTGGAATAATGGGGATAGAATGAAAATCTAATTTCCAACTTGGAAGGAACAATGATATTTGAAAAGTTAAACCTTGGTTTGTTGTTAGCTCATTTCTTATACTAATAAATAAATTATTATCATCTCCTTTAAATTTAATACTCTATTATAAATACTGCCTGACAAAGTAGCATGCTATAGAAATGGAGGGGGAAAATCTCGATTTCTACTCTGACATTTAAATAAGGAATAAAGGTCTACAGACCAAACTAATGAGTTTTGAAAACAGAAACCGGGGCAGAAATTGGAAAGGCTTGGTAAACCCCAATGACCATTAACACTTGAGTTTCTATACTTCCCCTAAAAAATTTTTGGGATAACGGGATATATCTGTTTACCCTGAAATTTTTTTTTTGGGTAAGAATGGATTGGTATTTGTTCCATTTTAATCCTCATCTTTTTCCGCTCCAAAAGTTAAATAGTATATATAATATTATATATATATATTATAATATATATATATAATATATTATATATATATATATAATATATATAATTATATATATATACTATATATAATTATATAAATATATATATATATATATATATATACATATATATATAATATTTATGTATTATATCACTACCTTGTACATTATTTTGCCAATAAAGTGCTTTTCCATTCTTCCCCTTTATGTTTTCAAATTCACTGGCCAAAATTTTTTTTTGGGTAAGAATGGAGCAATGGTATCCTATTTGCTAGGGGGTAAGAATGGAAAATGGTATTTTTCTCTTAGAACAAAATTATAAAATATCATATATATGTATATATATATATATTGTATATATCCTAACCTGTGTACAATTATTTTGCAATAAAGTGCTTTTTCCATTCTTCCCCTTGTGTTTTCATTCTCCACCCCAGAATGGAAAAAAATGGAAAAGTCAGTTTAGTCATAACTTTTTTTAAAGAATATTAAAGATAAAATTTTTACAGTCAATATAGAGCATCATTGGCCTTATATTTTCATGTATTGAACATATCAGTAACATTAACGGTTTTAGTGATATGACCTTAAAAGTCAAATCCTTCCATTCTTACCCCCCGTCGCTATATATATAATATACTATATATAATATATTATCATTAATAAATATTTATATATATATAATACTATTAATATATATATATATATATATATATATATATAATACTATATTAATATAATATTATATATACACCATAAAATGGGGGAAAACCGGTCACTTTTTAATATTCTTAATATTTTTGTAAATAAAAACATTTTTCAATTAGAGAAAGGTATTTTTAAGTAGTAAATAGAATATATTTTAACCAAATATAAAAATTTAAGTAAATAACTTACACCTACTAGTCAAAAAAATTTCCCCCATTTTGAAAAAAAAAAACAATTTAAATTGAAAAAAAAATTCTAAGACCTGGTGAATCTCATAGAATTAAGATGTCAGAATTTCAACTTAGATGCATATTGGGAAGTCTATTTTTAACATTTTCCATGTAAAAAAATTTAAAATATTAAGCTTATTCTTAAGGTTATTAAGTGTTTTCAATTTCAGAGGAAAACAGGTCAATATAAACTTGTATAAAAATGTCCATTTTTTTTTAGTTTTTAATAATATTTTATTTTAGTTTTTATGTATGGTAGACTATAAGACGTTTGTTTAATGTTTTCTATACCTATCTTTCTTTCTATTTAGTGTAAGGATAAAAAAAAGTGCATATCAATACTGTATCATTTTTTTAAGAAATGTGCTTACATACTGGTAATATAAAGCAGGCTGTGGAGTCGGAGTCATGCAATTTTCCAGGAGTCAGAGTCAGAGTTGAAAATTCTGTGCAAGTGGAGTCGGAATCAAAAATTCCTGTGTAAGTGGAGTCAAGAGTCAAAAATTCTGTGCAAGTGGAGTCGGAGTCGAAAATTCTGTGCAACTGGAGTTAGAGTCGGAATTGAAAATTCCTATGTAAGTGGAGTCAGAGTCGAAAATTTTTGTTTAAGTGGAGTCGGAGTCTCATATCCAAATTTTAATTTAAGGAGTCTAGAGTTGAAAATTTATTTTACGAGCTCCACAGGCCTGATTTAAACCTTTCCATCGCCCAAAAACAAGTTAAAATTGAAATAAATTTATTTAATATTGTGTAAACATTTATTTAGACATATAAACGTCAAAATATATGTTAAAAAAACCTAATGAAAAAAAAATAACCGAAAAGTGCCATCAAGCACGAAAATGACACAGCATCACCGCCTGTCATCAAGGCCAACAGACTAATTGACAGCTATTTACATTAAGAGTATATTCGGTTTGTCTATTCTTTCTCGAGCCATTTTGATGCAAATGGTCCTATGCTCCAGAATATGGTCGAAAATTTAAATTCAAGTTTATGTAGATGGAAACGTAAAGGATAGAAGTGCCTTTTTGGTAATAGTTAATTATTATTAGTTAAAATGTTATCATAAGTTTAAATTATATATTTTAAATTTTTTTTTTGGTAGTTTACATGATGTGCGTACATACCTGTACTTGTACAATAAAGTGCCTATTTTTGTAAAAAAGTGTCATTATATATATTATTTTATTAATATTGATGTCATAATTTAAATTATATTGTCAACTATTTCATTCACTAAGTTCAATGAAATGTCGTACATAGGCCTATGCGTAATATAAAGTGCCTTTTTTGTTAAAAAGTGAAAATATTATTATTAAAAATTATTAAAATTGATTGTCATAATTTAAATTATAATAGTTAATTTTTTTTTTGGTCAACAAGTTTACGTGAAATGTGCATAGGTAGGCCTACTCGTAATATAAAGTGCCTATATTATAAAGTGTAAATATTATTATTAGAAATTATTAAAATTATGTCATAATTCTTTTTTTTCCCAATGTTTATTTAGCAAAACGATGAAAATTAAATTTCATAATTTTGGAAAAAATTCACGTTTGGAAAATGTCAATAAAGTGGATAATTAATTCTATAACATTATTAAAACATATTTAAAATTTAAATTATAATTAAAATTAGTTTGGACAAGAACAGACGTAATAATATATAATGACCGTTTCTCCCCGAAATAATTGACCTGTTTTTCCCGAATTCAATTTTTTGAAAATGGAATATTTCAAAAAAAAAATTTAAATATTTATTTCAATATTTTTATTTTTTTCATTATTCTATAACATTAAGGAAACTCCAAATGTGAGAAAAAACTATTAAATTAATTTAAAAGAAGAATGATTTTCATGATTCATTTTAAAAAAAAAACTTCGCGATTTTTGACAGATTTTCCCCCATTTTACATTAAAATAAAATAAAAAGAATATACTTAATTGTACATCGACGGACTCGGTCATCAACAAAACCGAAAAATCCAAGTGAAACAAGGTCAAATTTAAAATATTCTCTATTCCTTAAACTTAGACTAAGTAATATTTATTTTTTTTTTTTTTTTTCCAGAAAATTACCAAAAAACAATTTCACAAAATAAATCAGAACTTGATAATTTACTTTCTTGACGAACAAAAAGAGTGTACATAGAGAAAAAGAGCGTGTGGTGGAGTTTTTAATTCCTTGAAAGAATCAAAATGCATTTGCTAAATGGAAATTTGTGTAATAAACACCTATTCTCACAAAGGACGAAGCACCACTAATTTAAAAAACTTAAAAAATCACCTACGATCATTGCATGGAAATGAATATAAGAGAACTTAGAGATAACGACTATGTATAATTAGTAAGATGATAAACTTCGGCAAAAACGAAAAGGAATTTGAACTGAATGACAGATGAAAATTGAGGCAAAACGTAAATCTCAACTCCTAGAGGATTCTTTCAAAAAATTAAGCCTTTGGACAATGATAATTCAAGATCAAATTACTTTACAACCGAGCATGACAGAAAAGATTATATGCAGGAATCTTTTTCCTTTATTTAATGTGAAGGGCATAGGCTTTATTCGATCATGATGAAGCCAACCCGCAGAAAAAATTAAACAGCGCATATAAGAGAACAGAGTATTATAAACAAATCAATTCCTTCAGTCAAAAAAGAAGTTAAAATATTGTTGCCAACTTGAAGCAAATAAATTAACGATTTTACTATCGATACTGGCCCGATATAATCTGTCATCTGGTGTTCTCGTCTTACCTGCTCACTTGTCGATGTATTATGATATATTTAGAAAAATAAACTAGTATTATGTGCAGAACATTTGCATGAGAAACAAATGGAGAGTATCTTTCTAAAAGTTTGATAAAATTCTAACAAAGTAATTTAAAAAATAATAAAATTAGAGTGGAAATATGTTTAATTTTAATAATCAAAATCGTTTTGTGAAATTTAATAATAATAATAATAAAAATAAATAATATAATTAGATAATAATAATAATAATATAATAATAATTAATAATAATAAAATAATAATAATAAATAGTTTTTTTTTTATATTATTAGTAGTAGTAGTGGTAGTAAACAAAGCAATTGTTAAATTTTTTTATTGTTTATCTGCAACTGCAAAAGCAGTGTTGAAAATTTAAGAATTTTCTTTAGCTTTTATTAAAATTTTAGGACCTGCAATTCAGCATTCACTCCATCACTAATATATATAATATCATATATATATATTTATATATATATTATATAATAAATATAATATATAATATATATATATATATATATATATAGTATAATTTATATATAATATAGTATATAATATATATATATATATATATAATTATATATATTAATATATATAGAAATATATATAAAATATAAATATATATTATATATAATATATATATATATATCAATATATATATATATAATATATGTATATATATTATATAATATAATATATATTATATATATATATATATATATATATATACCTATAAATTATATTTATAATAATAATATATATAATATAAATAATATATATTTGCGCATGTTTTTAAATATTCACATTGACTTTTGCAATTCACAATATAAAGAATACAATTTGCATCCTCATCGGAAACCTTATTCCAATTTGAAAATACCTGACAAAACTGGTAGGCAATTAAGACTTTGCGAGAAAATGATTAAGAATGATTTGACTAAGTGCCAAAATCTCAGGTAGTGTATGTATTGTGAGTCAAAATCGAAGATCTAGCAATATAATATTGATAGTCTCGTACTTGTTAGTATATGCTCGAGATCAAACTGTTGAAGCAATTCCGCAATGTCATCCTTACCCAGTGTTGTTTGATACTTGATAGTGTTTTCCATGACATCGGAAACAGGACACTTTGCAATCGTAATTATTCTCTGAAAAGAAAAAGACATCCGGGTTAAGAACTATTTAAGTAGCAAACAAAGAAAAATGTAGGAAGGAAAATGAGTAAAAGAAAAGTAAAGGATCCCCAATTCAGCTTTAAGAATGAAAGCAGATTACTACTGAAACTAACAAAATACAAATATATGGGCAATGAAACGAAAAATTATAAAGGAATGGATAAAGTTAAATTTTACAGAAATTATCGCAATGGATGTTCAGTTTTGTCAGTAAAATTCTTGTTTGAACGGCTAGCGAAAAGTACAGTCTCTTCAACACACTACTCAATGGAAATACTACAGAAGATATAATTGAAAGAAAAATTATGATAGTTTAAACAAACGTTTCAGAATTATAACTTCTATCAAATAACTCATCCAAGTTGCTTTCTTCACTGACTGAATGTCAGTATACTCAAATCAGCAGTTCTGTGTTCTCTGCGCTTCATGCATTGTCACCGCTTTCAAAGCAATTTTTGTGTGTGTCCCACTTCATAACAGGTGAAATAATCTCATTCTGCATTTAATGGAATGTGCCGAAATGGAACTATCCCCAGATTGATGTTCAACTCTGTCATGAGTAAAGTTAAGTTATTTAAGAAAATTCTGTTTCCTCTGAGTGAACACAACAAACTCCGTCAGTCATCATGTTGTGACATCTCAAACAAGGTTCAGCGAAGTCTCTCAAAATATAGGTCAATTACGGAACACTTTAATTCGAACCATGCCTCAGGAAATAATAAATAAAATATAGGCCAGAATTAACAGTTCCGTAACGTTCAGTAATACATGACTTATTCGAATATGTAAAGCTGCAAGAACTCTTAAGAATATCTCTACGAGTATGGCCCGCTCTGAAGATAAAATAAATGTCTTCCATCCAATGACATTCCTATCTAATAAATTGTATCTGTACTCCAATGCATTTAAGTTAATATTATGGATCAACCACAAACATTTGTTTTCTATCCTCTCGGTAATAACTTCTGAGAGTCAGTATTAATATCCTTCAGACAATGACAGTAAAGAAATAAAATGATGAGAGACCGAATATGAGCACTTTCTCCCCCCATAATATGGTTTGGTTAATTACTTAATTGTTATTGTACCATGAATATGGGACAATGAACATCGTAATGGAAAACTATTGTTTACCTATCACTTGTTAATTCTGATAAAGAATAGGAATATCAGACCTGCTAAGCGTGTTTGTACTAAACGTTAGTGATCCTACATCGCTAATTTTCTTGCTCCAAAAAAATAACTTTGGTAAAATATATATCAATATATAATATATTATATATATATATATATATATATATTATAGTATTATATATATTATATATATAATTATATATATATAATATAGTAGAAATCCGAAAATGGGGGACTCACAGAGGGGAGAACCGGTCACTTTATAATATTAAAATTTTTTTTAATTAATGAATATTTTTCAATTAGAGTTAGGTATTTAAAGTATACAAAGAGAATATATTTTAACCATTAATCGTAATATCGCGTACAATACTACACCTACTAGTCAAAAAAATTTCCCAGAATTTGAAAAAAATTTTTTTAAAATTGCACAAAAAATTTCTAAGACCGTAATCTCCGTAGAATTCAGATATCACAAATTTTGACTTAGATGCAATATGGACATGCTATTTTTAACATTTTTCCATGGTAATAAATTTAAAATATTAAGCTTATTTTTTAAAGTTAATAAGTTTTTTCAATTTGGGAAAATTGGTCGGGCGCGGGGAAAAGCCGTCACGTATAGAACTGTTTAAAAATGTATTTTTTTTTTAGTTTCATAATATTTTATTCTAATTTTTAGTATAGTGAACTATAAGACAATTGTTTAATGTTTTCTATACTGCTTCTTCTTTTTATATTATTATTATGTATTATTATTATTATAATTATTATTTATTATTATAATTATTTAAGTATTAAATAATAATAATAGATAATTAATAATGAATAATAATAATAATAAAATAATAATAATAATAATATAATAATAATGATTATATTATATATTAATATTATTATTATTATTATTATTATATTATCAATAAAATAATACTATTATTATATTATTATTAAGCAACATTTATATTAACCCGAGTAGTAAGCCTAAGTACGCAAATTTCACAGATTATTATTATTATTATCATTATTATATTATTAATAGGCACTTTTATATTAACGAGGCCTACGTATGCAATTTCCCACGTAACCGTTGACAAAAAAAAAACTTTACAAATTATGATTTTAATTTTCCAATTCAATTAAAAATATTAAAAGAGAATCAAGTTGTAGATAAAAAAAAAAAAAAAAAAAAAAAAAATAATAATAATAATAATTAATAATAATAAAATAATATTTACTGTCTTCTTATTATATTATTTTATAAATAATTTTTATACTAAACTTAGGGTCATTTATTATTATTATTTTATTTATTATTATTACTAATAATTAATAATAATAATAATAATAATATAATTAGAATAAATAAATAGTAAATAAAAATTAAATAATAATATTAAAACATTAAAAATTGTAAATTGATTGTAAAATATTTTAAATTATAATATTGTATATTTTTTTTGTCAACAATAATATACGTGAAAGTGTGCATACGTAGGCCCTACTTGTAATATAAAGTACCTATATTGTTAAAGTTTTAAATGTTATCTACTATTATTTGACAATTATTAAATTTATTGATATAAACAAGAAATATTTTATTAGCAAAAACAATGAAACGAAATTTTCACTAATTTTGAAAAAATTCACTTAGCAAAATGTAATAAAATAAAAAAAACTTGTTTCTAATCCAATAAATACTATATTACATTATTAAATCTACTAACATTTAAATTATAATTAAAATTAGTTTGACAACACAGACGTAATAACTATTTAATGACTCGTTCTTCCCGGCGCCACGACCGGTTTTTCCCCAAATTTTTGTTTTAAAAATGAATTTTCAAAAATATATTTTAAATATTTATTCTATTTTTAATCACGATTATAGTTCAACTTTTATTATACTCGATTTCTATAACATAAAGGAAACTCAATTTCAAACTTTACGTATAAGCGTAAATCAGTATATACTCTTTAGCTGACTGATTAAACAAGAAAAAAAAAAGATTTTCACGATTTCCCACCATTTATGGATATATATATATACATATAATATATATATATATATATATATAATATATATAATATATATATATAATAATAATAGTATAATATATTAATATATATAATATATAATATAATAATATATATATAATAATAATAATAATAATAATAATAATAATAAAATAATAATGTTACAACAATTACAAGGCTCGATTAACTAATCCGCAAACTGGTAATATTACAACATCCTTCTGTATTTCGCTGTAGACGTATGATTTTACATTACTATAGGTGCAAGACTGAAGCGAAAATGATTTGCTCCGCTCTCCGATTTTTATAAATAGAAATAAAAAAAAAACTAACTGAACGATACATAGTATGTTTATTAAGTCTTGTTATTAAACTAAAACATTGTAAGTTTCTGTCTTATACAAGACATTCTTTTAAATTGCATCAATTATTTATCATAAATTGAAAACATATATAGTTACTTGGTTAATACAATTCAGAATTACGCTTAATGAGGAGAGCGGTCGCTCCATTCGCTCCTGATACACGATCACCCCTGAATTATATATATATATATTTATATATATATATAATATATATATAATATTATATAATAAATATATATATATATATATATATATATCTATATAATATATATATAAAGTATAGTATATATATATAAAGGTAAATATCTCTGCATCAATGGGGACGTTGCGCGTATGGATTTCCTAACTTTTGAGGGTAGAAATCAATCAATTCTATGATTTTAGGTTTACCATTTTCTAGTGTAAATTTTGCTCTTTCGAAGTCTGTTATTTTAACAGCAAAGAATAATTTATTCACAATAAACAGGGAATACGGGGGTATTCAATTTGTAAGTCATCAAATGATAAAATTCCGATAACCTTTTTATTATTCATCGTGATAAGCATGAAACTTTGAGCAAGTATCACGTGGGAGATACACATTTTTTGTTAAAATTATATTTTTTGTATGGAAGACGAATTTGCCTCTGTGGCATGGGGAATTTCTAATTTCAATAAGTTTCCCCATATCAGCGGCAACCCTTGAGTTTACAAACAGTTATCTAAACAAAAAATTAAACCTTGCCTAGGTAGTAATATACTAAAGTTTCGTATTGATTGAACGAAAAATAAAAAATTTATCATGAATTTTTTTTCGTAGAAAAAAAAAAAAAAAAAAAAAAAATTAAAATGGTGGGTGTAACTTTTTTAATATTTACTCGATTGCAATGAAACTTTAACAGCTTGTGTACCTCTACAAGATATACAATATTTATTTATATAAATTTGTATGTCCCACAGTTTGCGTTAATTTTTGTTAAAACTTTGAAACTTTGAAATGTTTCCCTGAGCGAGCGAAAATCGTTGGGTATACAAAAATTTTCTCTAAACAAAAAATGTCTACCTTCCCCAATAATTAAAGACATTATCTTGCATAGAAAGTAGTAGAAATATATATGGCATAAGTCTGGATGATTCCAGTATAGCACAAAATGCCGCAGATAATAATGAAAATGAGGAAATTAAGACAGATGAAAGGTATGAAAGCAGAGTTTGCACCAGTGATAGTTTCACGAACCATTTTGATATTGATGTTACTTCAGCGCATATAGAGCATTGGAATGGTGATAGATGGAAGTTGAATTGTGATACAGTAGGCACTGAGGATGAAATGGTAAAGCGCAGCGAGGCTTTAGGCATCTCAAATAGCACGCTTAAGCATAGTAATAGCTATGAGACTGCGATGTACAATATGGATGAAAACAAAGAGTTTAGAAAGCGCACTTTCAACTCTTATAGAAGGATAAGAAGGTTAAGTAGAGCACATGATGTAAGTAGTATAACGAAAATAGCACATTCTAGAATAGGTAGTATTGCTTCCAATTTAAATTTAGATAGGGATATATTTTTAAATGAAAATTGCACAATGGGCCTTAATTATCAACATTCTCACCAGTTTTAGAAATTCTTCCTCTTTTTCTGAAAATATTTTTTACCATTCCAATTTAAAGATACCTCAAATTCCTTCATTGATTTGATTAAAAACTATGATCTCTCTCCCCCATTATCATTTAATATAAATTTCTCTTTCTCCTCTAAGCATGCTCAAACTATTAAGAATGATACTTTTTCTCAGGGCACTCCCTCTTCCTCTCAAAAAGATTTCTCAGATACCATTTTAAATTTTAGTGGAAACTTAGCACGTTGTCTAGACTCACACAGTTTTTACTGTATAGATTACCCTCTGAACTATCAATGGTTAAACAGGGTTCACACTGAAATTTTGAATTTGATTTCCCTGACTTTCCCTGACCAAATCCGCAAATTTTCCCTGACCAGCGTGTTCGTTATTTTTGGTGTATAAAATATCTATTAATCATTATTGCAGCCTATTTACTCAGTTCATACATTAAATTATTGAAAATTTACTTTAGAAGCTGTTCATCATCATGGATGAATTTAAAAATATATTTTTTTTTTTTATAGTAATCAGCCTATACCGTACCTTCCCCATAACCGTCCAACGCACTCCTTTTTTATTTTTTCCACTAAACATTTTATTTAAACAAAGAAAATAAATTAAAAGTTTACATTAATAGCCTAGGTGAATAACGTCCACTGTGATCACAAAAGTTCTAAATGGGGAGATTTAGATTAACTTTTTCTTCTCAAGCATTTGAATTTTTGATTTTATAGCGTCTTCTTCTGTTAAAACCTTCAGTTTTAACATCTTTCTCTGCTCTTCAAGTTTATTGATCTATATGGATAATAATCTTCTTTTTTTCAACCTTTTTTATTCTCTTCTTTCTACTCTGTTTTGACTCTTTAAGATGTTCTTCATATCTCCTTATATGGGCAGCTCTTACATTTGTCAACATTTTTTGAGTGATAGGAACTTTATGAATACTTTCATGAGATCTTATAGCATTGTGCACTGTTCTTTGAGAAATCAGACTAAGTTCTTTCAGATTCTCCACTAAAATTGCTTAATTTATAGAAAACCCTCCTTCCATTTCCATGCGAAATTATCAGTCCTAATTTAATAATTGCCACAATTCTGCATAACATTGATTCCCAGGTATTATAGTCTTAAAAAGACAGTCACCATCAAAAATATTTTGAATTTTTAATTCAAGGGTAGAATCAACTTCTGCAAAGTAGGGTGTACATTGTCTTTTGCTTTCTTAGCAGAATGGTATGGTTAATCACATATTTACATTTCATCAGACCCATTTTTAAAATTTGAAGCTACAGCACTATCAGGAAACAATAATTTAAATGTTTCCATATATCTACATTCACTTTACAGTTTAAAGACATTTTATCGTTCACCACCTTTAATGCACCTGCCATAGTATTTCAAAGATCTTGTAACATCATCTTTTAAGCAAAAAGATGAAACTGATTGATTGATAAACTGGACGGTTGGTTGCATTAATGGAACACTCAGGGTCATTACAATTCGGTTGAGTGTGATTAGAAGTTGATGGAATGGCATATTTTCAGTGCACACACTTTCACTAATATTTGTATTATCAGAACACAACAAAAAGTTTTTCAATGATGGTTGTGCTGAGTTTTGATTTTGGTTAAATTCAAATGAGTTTCCCCTCTTGAATGTGAAACTTTGTCGGCTTGGTGTCCCATGTTAGATAGATCAAAAGTTCTTTTTACATACTTTATGCCTTGGAATTATCAGGTCCTTTACCCAACCACCTGATAAACTGTGGGTTCAGATTGACGTCAACCACTGGTCGTTAAAGTAGTGTTTTTGTTTGAAGTCATTTTATAAATAAATAATAAATATGAATAATACTCACAAAAATCCAAAATCACTTTGTCAAACCTCAAAAAAAAAAAACATCTCAAAAGTATAAATCCCTAAAAGAGAAAGAGATATAAACAGATTAAGTCATAAGTCATACAGTCTAAAACACATCCATATACCAATCACCTTTAATCGAAAGGATGAACTTGAGACAACCTCTACGAACAGAATAGGAAGAATAGTAGGTAATAGTGAACTAAAAATAAAAAGAAACAGGATAGAAGTAGATTTATGGAATGTCATTAATCGCCCATCCTTTTCATTCACCTATCAAATACATCTCTTATTCCACAATTATACAGTAAGGGAAAAAAATATATCAAAAATATGCAACTTGGTCCATGGATCTTTCTTCATATGTTTTGAAATTTTCAAAATTTTTTTGAATTTCCCTGACTTTTAGCATATCTTAAAACGTTTCCCTGACTTTCCCTGACCAATTTTTTTTTCCTGACTTTCCAGAAAGTGTGAACCCTGTTAAATATTTAGAACCTCCCCCTTCATTTGGTTCATCTCAGGTTGAAAATCTCGCTCCAAATCACAATATCAGCTCTCTCTCTCTCTTCCTCGAGTAGCAACGCATTCTTCTTCTTTCACAAACGACGCAGTTTCGATTTCATACTCACAACCTTTTCTATATTCATATTCAGAGCAAAATGAATCAATCCACACACCCCCACATAACAAAAATGTAAAATCAAAACCTAAAATATCTTTTCAAGCACACAATTTTCCAAACCTGTCTACTCAAACCACACCTATAGTAGACTCTCATATCACTTTATCTCAAACCAAATCAACCTCTTTTTCTAATGAATCAGATAAACACAGTGGTTCTCAAAACGCAATCCCACCGGAGTTGACTCTATCTTCCTCTTTTACAAATAATATTAACAATCAAGTATGAACAAACAACATACCTATAAATCTTTAATAGGACCAGCTTATTTTCTCGATACCAATATATTTTTTAACACTTAGCGTCGGGTGGGGTGACCAGGTCCGCCTCTTTAGGAGGGGTGATTCGGTCCACTCTAAATAAAAAAATATATATATAAAAAATAGAATAAAATTTTCGCTCATTTAATAGCCACGCGGTAGTACTACAAGTTTTATTTAGATCATCTTTAATTCTAGAAAGTTTTTATATTTTTAAAAAATGTTAGAAATTAGGATGAAAAATGCCCTTCAAATAGAATTTCACTTTTGAAAAAATGTGGTTTTTTTAACTTCGTTATAAAAATGAAAATTGGTGGAATCATTTAATTATTTTTTTCAAGGGGAAGATCCATGTTAGCTTTAAACTGGCAAGTAAATTTTTGATCCAAACAGTATTAGTGGGAAAAAAACGGGGCCTAACTTGGTCCGAGTTCCACCCCCACCTGTAAAATTGATGGAGGTGCTCGGACCAGCACCATTGTTTTCGTAATTTTACGTATTATTATTGACATTTTTTATTAAGTATAATTAATTTAATATAATAAAAGTTACTTATATATTAAGTGAAAATTTTTAAAAAATAATGAAAATTTTAAAAAAAAACGATTTCAAAAAAAGTGTCAAAATTTTTGAGCGGGAGGGTGAATCGGACCACCTTAAATTTTTATTCTTATTTTATTTATCATTATTGACATTTTTTATTACTTATTACGAAATTTTAATAATGATAAATAAAATAATATAAGTCAAAAATTAAAATATAAAATTGAATTTAAACGTAGAAGACTATTAACAGATGGTCCGAGTCACCCTCAAATGTGGTCCTGTTCACCCCTCCACAGTCAGGCTAACTTAGCGTTATTCAAACTTTAATAAAACCTTTAACCATTAACACTGCACATCACTAGACATAACACTGTGTTCACCATATTTACGCTGTAAGGGTGAGCTCACCCTTGGCAGGCATATTGCAAAACATTTATTGGTTATTATTTGTAGGGAAACATTTAGCATTTGTAGATTAGTTTTAAGAGAAAGAGACTTAGCTTTATAGTCTGTTTTGATCTGCAAAAATTGCTCAATTATGGTTTATTATAACAATTTATATATATTTATAATTATTTCAATTAATTTATGTTCATAATTATTTTCTTTATTTATTTTGTGTGTCATGTATTTGTGTATGTGCCATACCCAAATATATGTCACATGTATTACAAGTATTTATCATTTCAGCGTTCTTAGCTTTTTCATTTTTATTAAATCATAGTTTTAAGTCAGTTTAGGCAGGGACATTATATGTCAGTCAATGGATGTTCGTTCATGTTATCTTAGAAGTCAAGTCTTAGAAGTTATATTGTTGAATGTATAAGGTATGTTTTATATATATAAAAACTTAACGCGCACATTTTATATTTCATAATATTATATGGTATTATAATTTATAATAATCTTATTGCAGACAGAACTTCCATGTTTTCTGTTCTGTTCTCTGCCTACTTGACAAATTAAAGTCTAGACTAGTCTCATAAAACATCGTTGAAATCGTCCCACAATTGGGGTATGTTCTCTATTAGTCATTAATGTTTCAATTTGTTTAATTAAATTAATTTGCGAGAAAGGCTATAACAATGCTTAACTGTTTTGTTCAACAGACAACTAATCTGGGGAGCAAAAACTTAACTTCTCATTTGTTCCGGGGCTGGAAGCCCCATTTCAAAAAAGAGTAATAAATCATATCAACGTTGCTACACTGGTGTGCCTTGTTTGCCCTCAATACAAAATTCAAAGTTATAAATTTAAGTATTCACTATTGGTTACAATATATAGTCTTGCATGCCGAAGTGGAATCTGGTAGGGTTAGATAACACATAGTTTATGAATTTAATACACTATTCACTTGTGTCATGTTGATTTCTGAACTTAATTATTGTACATAAAATTTAGTCTTAAGATATATTTCTTTTTTAGGACATTCAGAAACCGTCGTCAACCTGTATATGCTTGATCTCGGTTGTGAATGTCCTCTTATATAATCAGTCATTGTATTCATAGTGATATTACTAGAATAATAGGCCCATACTGTATTAATATACTGTTTGGTTACTCGTTAATATTTAATCTTTAATAATATACTGTCTAGTTGAACTTTAATTCTCAATTAATCTTTAAATAAATTTTATACTTTGTATTCTTAGACTCTGTTTAATTCACCATTCTTAAAACTACTTAATTTCTCTCTCATTTTTCTATCTGCTTTGTTATATATAATATAAAGGTGTTATCTAAACACAAGTTATATGTTGATAATTAACAGCTGCCGTGCGCTTTAAAGTGTGGTCCCTGTGACATAAAGACTCTGGGGAGGCGAAATCATAAGCTCCTATCCGGGATAGATAATTATAGGAGCACTATCGTTGCTCGTACTTTATTTGGTTAGGAAGTTTGGGATCACTTGTGCAGGGGGCAACCACTTTGCGGGCTAATTTAATCTCCCACCCTTGTTTTTCCATCAATTACCCTGTATTGGGTTGCCTTGAATTAAAAGGCAAGCGCGAGTGAATCACTTCTCTCCGCTACATACCCTTATATTTTACGTGGCGCCCGAACAGGGACCTCATTTTGAGCGTGGCAGCATAGTAGAAATAACTGTAAATTGTGGATATTCTTTCTTATCTTCTTATCCTACTATAAACATAGAAAGTAGATACTCTAATGTAGATACTCTAATACTTTAATAACTAACTGTAGAACGTACATTTAGTGCAATAACATAGTGGATTATTACATAAAAATAACACTAGAAAACGTTGTAGTACTAGTGTTGTTGAGTACCTCAAATATATATTACCTTAAAAATATAGTACCTTAAAGAAATTACTGTAGTATTAGGATTACCAGATTATTAGCATATATACGTAAACATTATTTTTGTAATTTGTAAGTAAAAAACCACAGTAGTGTAATTATTGGTGTAATATAATATCACTAAGATTCATGACTGAAGTATACCAAGTTACATGCATGTGTATGTGACATTATTTTCTGTATTATTATTGATGTTGTTGAAGTAATTATACAATTAAAAATTTATATTTTTATTAATAATATTTATTTTTTTTATTCTCTTAAAAGTGATTATATGATAATTTTGCAAGACCTATGGCTGAAAATTATCAGAGCTGTCTTAGGTAGGAGAGATTTTAACTGCAAGCTTATAGATTTATACAATACCTTACTTTAATAAATTCACTAGCAGCTATTTTTTTTATCTCATTTTAGCAGCTATATATTTTTGCCTAATTTGAAAATTGTTAGGGAGTAGTAGCTCAAGTACTTGTTTTTATTAATTTATAATTATAATTCAGTTAAATCAGTTAACACTTAGGTAGTTTAGTTTAGCTATTCGTAAATAAGAAGCCACTGGTCTCAATTTTGAGACATAAATATATTAGAGAAAAAGCCACTGGCCTATCAAGACTTTAGGGTTTTAGGTCATAAACATTATACAATTAAATAAATTAAAATATTTTTTTTTTCTCTAAAATACTCTTTTAGAACTACTTATTTAATTTAAATTAAAATAAATATTTTTTGGAAAAAATGGAACAGCCGGATAAAGACCGACTGAAGCAGTTTTTGGAGTCGGAGAAGGAGTCAGGAGATCACATCTTTAACCCAGACGCTCTGTCAGTATCTCCTTTGAGAGGAGCTGGGGTGGGTTTGAATGTTGAAGAAAAGGTTAATGTAATTTTGGATGAGTTTAATAGTAAAATGTCTATATTACAAAAACGCGAACAAATGTTAATGAATTCATGTAAGGAAAATGTTCAATTAAATGCTAATGATGAATCAGAGACCGTACAGACTGATGTCGGACAAGGGGAAAATGTCCCAGGATCTGATTCAGTAGTCTCGCCGTTAGAAGCGGCAAACATACATTCAGTTCATAATAGTCCGGTTAGACCAAAGAATGTGACTGGCACTGCTGTGAAACCTAGAAATAATAAAGTAGAAAACATAGCGCCACACCTTGTCACATTTTCAGGTACCTAACGCACAAAAGTCTATTTTAACACATTTAGAAACAATGCAACAACAACAAGCTTTGATGATACAAGCTATAGCACTCCTTACGGAGTTAGTTAAAAGTTCACATAAGGTAAAAGTTCTTGATCCTGGAAAATACTGCTATGAAGCAGATCAAGACTTGCTTCAGTATATGACGGAGTTTGAGGCTTTTTGTACCCACAACTATCCCAGATCTCCTCAGCAATGGTTGAGGTTATTGGGCAGGCAGTTGGAGGGGTCATTCCGCCAACTATACGACTTAGTTATTAAAACAGATAGAAATTATTATTCAGTGAAGAAAATATTAATAAAATGGCATAAAGAGGAGGAGAAGAAGAAAGATGAACGCAATTTACGCACATATCACGCTGCCTGTTTAGGAAAAGGAGAAAGCATCCGTATGTTTGCCTTACGGCTAGAGCAATTGGCTGCAAAGGCATGCGACGGGCTCGATATGCGCCAGCATAATTCATTGAGAGAAGCTTTTATACTTAGTTTACCCACAAATGTAGAAAAGAAAATGAGAGAACATCTTTTAGAAAATGAATCTGATGAAACAAGAGTCTCGTGGGAACGACTTGTGCAGCTTGCCGATAAATTCGATCGTGAATTTTATAAAGGTAGAGTTATCATACCCTCATATAGTACAACTGGAAGGAATAATGTAGGGTTGAATCAAAGTATGTCCGACTCTAATCAACATAATGAAACAATATGCATAGACGTAGCAAAAGCCAGTTGGACCAAGTCGTTGAAAACTGGAACTACTGATGTAAACAAAGATGATAACCATCGGGATAATGCCAACAAAAATACCACCAGTCGTTACTACACGAACACAAACTATAAGAATGTTCAAATGAAGAAACCAACAGATGACAAAGGTCTTCAGTGTGATTATTGTGATCTGTATGGACATGTCATGAGTGACTGTTTTAAATATTTAAATATATGTTCATACTGTAAAAAGAAAGGTCATAAAAGAACTGACTGTAGATTTTACAAATCCTCAGTAACACAGGTATCGGAGGTTCACAGACCATGCCCCTTTTGTAAAGGGCCTCATGCAGGTATACGTTGCCCTAATAAAACTCCACCTAGTGGTAATGCTGAAGTAAAAACAAATAGCAATCAGTATGGGTCACCGTCCCCGGGAAAAGCAGAAGTAGGAAGTTATATTGAGGATGGTGATGCAAGTGTTAGACGCAGAGAGACTTATATTAAAGACTGTAATGTGTGTAAGGGATCACACAATCCAGGACAGTGTCAAGGGGAAAATAAATTCCGTAAAAAACGGGGAAACTAGGCCACTCCACAAATGAGAGCCAATTTGTGGAGGGGGTCGATGTTTTACCTATTTCTCGGCTCCTTGATGAAGAAGCTATTAAAATGGCACATAGTAAAATCATTTTTAATGAAGTTGATCTCACATCACCGGGTGATTGCTTGGAGATAGATGCCATAATCTTGGATCCTCCAAGAACAGAAATAGGTAAAGTAGAAAAGGAACTAATGAACTCGGATGTAAACGAGTTTATCCCATTGGGTAATGAGATGTTAGTATGTGATGAGGAGATTGATACATATGATGAAAGCCTTGTCGTTACGGTAAATCTGTGCCAGGCGGACATAGATCCTCTTTTAGTATGTGTCGTTGGACGAGAACAATACCACCTGGCATGACGGTCTGATTGACAGCGGGGCTGGAATCAGCTTAATTAGATCAGATATATTATCAAAATTGAAAAAAAATATTAAATTGTTGCCTTCTGCCGCCGTTCAAGTAAGGGCTATTAGGGGGTTTGGGGGAAATACAACAATACCTATTGAGCATTATGTTGAATTGAAAGTGCATTTTAAAGGAGGGTTTGTTACCAACAATGTAGAGTTTTTTATCATTCCCGAGAAATATATGGACAATGTGCTTATTTTGGGTACTTGTTTATTACGAGATAATCAGTTACTCCCTGATATGTCCCGAAAACTATTGTTGCGGAGGGAAGGAAATAGGATGGTGACTATAGCCACCGGTGTTAAATCAGAAAAAAGTAAAAACACAATGTATAATCCTCAGGTTTGTACCATAAAAGTAATAAATGAACACCTCTTAGCCGATTCTAATATCAATGAAATAGATCTTTTAAATAACATTTCCCAAGATAGGGAGTTAACTTTACTGAAAAAGGGAATCAAGGAATTAAATAATAAGCCGATATGGCAAAAACTCATCAGTAAATTTGTTCCTCATAAAACCAAATTATTACTTCGGAATGATTTATTATATTATGAAAGTGGGCCTACAGAATGGTTATATGTGATATCCTTCGACCTACTTGTTCAGGTTGTGTGTCACCTCCATTTCACTTGTGCCCACATAGGGCGAAACAAATTATTACAGTTAGTACAGAAACAGTTCTGGCATCCTCGGGTGAATCAGGTTGTCTCCGATATTGTAAGATGCTGCCATATATGCCAGAAACAAAAAACATATTCCTCAAACATGACTCCCCCAATGCTGAAAATCTTGGCTAATTATCCATTTGATCTATGCGCAATGGATCTATTACAGTTTCCAAAAACCATTGCGGGGAATAAATACTGTATGGTACTTATAGACCATTTCTCCAAATGGGTATCGGTTGTCCCTCTACAAGACAAAACAAGCCATACAGTATCTCAGGCACTAAAACAACAGGTATTACCGTTCTTACCAAGAGTTCCGTCCAGAATCCTTACGGATAATGGTACAGAATTTGTTTCGCGAAATTTTCAAACCGTATTGCAGGACTTTAATATTAAACATGTTCGCGCATCCCCTCTCCACCCTGCTAGTAATGGGTTGTGCGAGCGTTTTAATCGTAGCCTGATTCAGATATTGAAGTGCTTGGTTTGGGAAAAACCAGATCAATGGGATGAAGAATTAACCTCCTCCGTCCTCATTTATAATAACACAGTTCATAAGGCCTTACAAATGTCCCCCACTTACTTCCTTTTAAAGAAATCTCATGGACAAGATCTGTATAGTTTCCCACAGTATTGGAAGGAGGGGAGCATAAACTTTAGACCATTCAAGGTGGGACAACTGGTTGCGAAAAAGGTGGTATATACGGGACATAGTACAGCCCAGAAATTTAAGAAAAAGTGGGAAGGCCCTTTTACGATAGTAGAGGTGATTTAAAAACTTTAGTTACATATGTTATACGACGGATGGGACGAATGATTACAAAACAGGAGAAAGTACATTTCTCACATTTACGTGGCTGGCTGGATAGAGATTCCTCTATACTTACAGCGTTATTTAAAAAAAAAGAAACAAGGCTGATAAAGGAACAATTCTTCATTGATGAAGAAGATGAGGAAGGATAGGAGGAAGTTTTGGGATATTGAAAACACAGAAAATTTGGAAATTAATAACAACAATGAAAAGGATGATCAGTTTCATAATTTGTCCCTTCCATATTCGAATTTACCCTTGTAGACTCCCTCTCTGAAGAAGAGAAAAATGATCTCCTTTCAGAAATTAAAACAATTTAACCCTATTTCGGAGGATCTTCATAACACATTGTCTAAATGGATGAGACCGAAAATCTTACAATATAAAAGAAAAAGCTATGGTTTTCTCCACCTATAATAGGAATCGGACAACAAATGGACCGAAGTCGTATTGACCCCAAAGTGGTGGACTATAGTACTTCCTCCCCTAAAGACAAGATAGACCAACAATTGGGAAGGATCGGAGGAGGACCGAACCGTCTCACATTGTCCCCTATACTTGAGGATTCACATGAATATATAGATGTACCAGAAAATAACATTGAAGTAGGATCCCCATTGATGGATTATAGAGATTTATATATGGGATCCTCGGATAAATCTGCTAATTTTATTACTATAGACCAAGTTAACGATAGTTATTTTTCAGGTTTCAATTCTAATTCAGTACATTTTCATGCCCCCGAAGGGCCAAATTTGTCATTGATAGACCGTGTTTTTGAGGGTGTTAATAAAAATCGGACACAAAGTTCTTCTAAAGATGTAGAGCTTTCTTCCTTCGAAGAGAGTGAGACGGGTATGCTTATGCCAACTGACTCAAGATCATTGGAATTCTCGGGTTTTAATCCGGATGAAGTCATTGCACATCCTTTAGTACCTCGAGGGAGGTCGGACATGCGAAATGAATCGCACGGGCGTGCTCAGTTATCCCCGCTTCCAAGGGGGCTTTTTAATTATACATTTCTGGGAGAGGTAGTGCCTGATCCCAATGACCCTACTGGAAATGGGTTGGCGCTCATTCCTATTATAGACAATCCTTTTATTAATCAAAACCGTATTCGCACCCGACAGACGGGGCAAGTTGAAGAATTACCATATATTAAAGTTACTTCCACGTATAAAAGGGGAATATGGTGAAAATGTAAGGTAATATTACCACCACTCATAAAAAATTAAAGTACCACCACTCATGGAAAATAAAAGAATGTACCACCACTCATGTAAAATGGAATACCGCCACTCACATAAAGAAAATACCACCACTCATGGCCCAAAATGTGCCGCCACTCATTGATATTAAATGTGATTGTGGGATTCATGTTGTAAAAGTGGGAAGTGGGTACTACTTTAGTGGGTAAAACTTTGATATTGTTTTTTCATTTTTTTTTATTTCGTGTAAAAAGAGACTTTACTCATTCCATAAAACTTTAATAGTTTTAAAGTTATAATTTTATATAGTTTTTGGAAGAGACCTTACTCGTTCCATAAAAACATTTAGTAAACATTTATTAGTTATAGTGTTTTTTGGGGGGGAATTTTCGTATAGTGGGATGTCTTTTTCAATAAAAACTTTCAAAGTATTTCTAAATACCATCATTTTTTGAATAAAATTTTTCTTTGTTTCTATAATATCATAATTAACATAACATGGTATTAAAAAATTATTCGAAGTTATCTTAGCCTTAATAATAATATTTTCCTACATTAACATGGTTTTAAAAAATGTATTTGAAGTTATCATAAATTAAAGGAAAATACAAATCTTTATTTTTATGAAATCATATAGTAACACGGTTTTAAAAAAATAATTTGAAGTTACTTAGAGTTAAGCAGAAATATTCAAGAGTTTTTTTTTATTGCCTTAGGAATAGTATGTACAGACTGAGTAGATGAGTAGATCTGAGCTTTGCATAGAGTTTATAAGAAGGCAGTTCAAATCTATACTAGGTCTTGTAAAAATATCAATAATTCATGGAGAATCATAATTATATATGAAAATTATTATAATTACTAGAAAATATTTTAAAATATAATTAATTAACAATTAATTAATATTAAATATATATAACCATTAATATATAATATATATATATTATATATATATTATATATATACTAATATGGTATAAAAGTTTAAATTAAACTAAACCAAACTAAAAAAAAAAAAAAAAAAAAAAAAAAAAAAAAAAAATGAGCATAGAGAAAAATAATTTTATTTTTATCTTTACTATTATTTATTATAATATTATTGAAAAAATCATGAAAGTAGAGAAAAAATAACACTTTACTATAAAAAATAAGCAATTATGAAAGTAGAGATAAAATCAAAAAGACACTTAATATAAAAATTTATTTGAAAAAATTAAAATATGAAAGTAAAGAAAACAAAAACACTTTACTAAAAAAAAAAAAAATACTTCAAAAAAAATATATAAAAATAACAAAAAAATAATATAAAAATATATAAATAAAACAAATTTTGATATGTGTATGTGTGTATATATCTATATATATACCCACTGGATTCCGGTTCGGCTTGTGACTTGCGTTCAACAAAGAACAAGATGACCGGTGAACCGGAGTTCAGTCGGTAACCTCTTTAATATCTTTCCAGAAAATGCCGTTCTTACTTGCAGTGATGTTAGTGAGCTAAACCTATTACATAATGAGCAGGAAATCCAAAGACTCATTATCAATTGGAATTAAAATTGAACTATAAAATCATTACTCAGGAATGTTGGCCCAAAATACGCCAACATACGGCCAAAAATGTAAATTTAATATATATAATAGGAACTTTTATTCCGTTAGCGTGGAATCTATAACGGCCCAAGAAATAATATGAAATGAGTATAAATCTTCCACGAATCATTAATGTACTCTGTTTACAATTGAAAATATTTTGAAAGAAAAAGAAATATATTAAACTTTCATACAAATATTGGACATGGAACAGTCTGTATCAAAGTAACTAAAATTTAATGACACCATTGAGCCTAAGAGGATAATCATATCGCTCAATCTTCCTAATTACATTATTTACCTGTTCCTGAAAAAGAATTTGTAACAGGACATGGTAAACATTGTTTATTATATTTTCATTCTTATTATTGCCTTATTTACTATTTCATTTCATTCAATCCTGAAAAAGAATTTGTAACAGGATGTGTAATATATGATTTCATGCCTCAAAGTTTGTAAACATTCACCCCATGTTTATCTGAGCCCTTCTACAGATAAATGTTTTTTTAAAAAGAGGGGAGGGCTTAGATTTACTACGGGGGGATGTAAGGGTGAGCTCACCCTTGGCAGGCATATTGCAAAACATTTATTGGTAATTATTTGTAGGGAAACATTTAGCATTTGTAGATTAGTTTTAAGAGAAAGAGACAGCTTTATAGTCTGTTTTGATCTGCACAAATTGCTAAATTATGGTTTATTATAACAATTTACATATATTTATAATTATTTCAATTAATTTATGTTCATAATTATTTTCTTTATTTATTTTGTGTGTCATGTATTTGTGTATGTGCCATACCCAAATATATGTCACATGTATTACAAGTATTTATCATTTCAGCGTTCTTAGCTTTGCTTTATGTAACTTAACTTTTCAAGTCAGTTTAGGCAGGGACATTATATGTCAGTCAATGGATGTTCGTTCATGTTATCTTAGAAGTCAAGTCTTAGAAGTTATATATATTGTTGAATGTATAAGGTATGTTTTATATATATAAAAACTTAACGCGCACATTTTATATTTCATAATATTATATGGTATTATAATTTATAATAATCTTATTGCAGACAGAACTTCCATGTTTTCTGTTCTGTTCTCTGCCTACTTGACAAATTAAAGTCTAGACTAGTCTCATAAAACGTCGTTGAAATCGTCCCCCAATTGGGGTATGTTCTCTATTAGTCATTAATGTTTCAATTTGTTTAATTAAATTAATTTGCGAGAAAGGCTATAACAATGCTTAACTGTTTTACAGACAACTAATCTGGGGAGCAAAAACTTAACTTCTCATTTGTTCCGGGGCTGGGAGCCCCATTTCAAAAAAGAGTAATAAATCATATCAACGTTGCTACACTGGTGTGCCTTGTTTACCCTCAATACAAAATTCAAAGTTATAAATTTAAGTATTCACTATTGGTTACAATATATAGTCTTGCATGCCGAAGTGGAATCTGGTAGGGTTAGATAACACATAGTTTTATGAAATTTAATACACATTCATTTTTATCATTTAATTTCTGAACTTAATTATTGGTACATAAAATTTAGTCTAGATATACTTTCTTTTTAGGAGCATTCAGAAACCGTCTTCAACCTGTATATGCTTGATCTCGGTGTTGTGAATGTCCCTTGTATATTGTACTATCATATATAATCAGTCACTGTAAATTCATAGTGATAATTACTAAATAGAAATAGGCCCAACTTGTATTAATATACTGTTTTGGTTAACTCGTTAATATTAATATATTAATGATATACTGTCTAGTTGAAACGTTAATTCTATTAATTTTAAAAATAGAATTTATAACCTTTGTATTCTTAGACTCTGTTTAATTCACCATTCTTAAAACTACTTAATCTCTCTCTCATCCTTCTATCTGTTTTGTTATATATAATATAAAGGTGTTACTCTAAACAAAAACAAGTTAGTATGTTGATAATTAAGCTGCTGTGCGCTTTAAAGTGTGGTCCCTGTGACATAAAGACTCTGGGGAGGCAAAATCATAAGCTCCTATCCGGGATAGATAATTATAGGAGCACTATCGTTCCTCGTACTTTATTTGGTTAGGAAGTTTGGGATCACTTGTGCAGGGGGCGACCACTTTGCGGGCTAATTTAATCTCCCGCCCTTGTTTTTCCATCAATTACCCTGTATTGGGTTGCCTTGAATTAAAACGCAAGCGCGAGTGAATCACTTCTCTCCGCTACATACTAAAAAAAATTTTAAAAAATAAATAAATTTTTCGCTCATTTAATAGCCACGCGGTAGTACTACAAGTTTTATTTAGATCATCTTTAATTCTAGAAAGTTTTTATATTTTTAAAAAATGTTAGAAATTAGGGTACAAAATGTCCTTCAATAGAATTTCACTTTTGAAAAATGTTTTTTTTTAACTTCGTTATAAAATGAAAAATTGTGGATCGATTTTAATTATTTTTCAGTGGATACACTCAAGTATGTTAGCTTTAAACTGGCAAAGTAAATTTTTGATCCAAACAGTATTAGTGAGAAAAAAACGGGGCCTAACTTGGTCGATTCACCCCCCGATATTGGAGGGGTGACTCGGACCACCATTATTTTTCGTATTTTACGTATTATTATTGACATTTTTATTATGTATAATTAATTTAAATATAATAAAAAGTTACTTATATTAAGTGAAAATTTTTAAAAATAATGAAATTTTAATAAAAAACGATTTCAAAAAAAGTGTCAAAATTTTTAAGCGGAGAGGGGTGAATCGGACCAACCCTTATTTTTATTCTTATTTTATTTATCATTATTGACATTTATTACTATTACGAATTTAATATGATAAATAATTATATTTTTAAGTAAAATTAAATAAAATTGAATTTATTACATAAAAGAAGGAATTTAAAACAGATGGTCCGGTCACCCCTCAATGGTGGTCTCCCTTCACCCTCCACAGTCAGGCTTGACTCAGCGTTAATTCAACTTTAATAAAACTTTTATTATTAGATTACATTATTATTTTTTTTGTGTGCTTATGACCGCTATAGGGAAGTGATTTACAAAAAAAAAAAAAATTCCAAAAAGTGCATTAGGGGAGAGTCGGGAGACAGACTTATGCCTAAGGTGGTCCAAGTCACCCCGCACGACGATATACATTAAACAATAAACGCTTTCTCTTAGACACAGGCTCAAATTCGAGTTTATCTAAAAAAGTCTCATATTAGAATTAGAAACCAAATTTGGTATAAAGATACCTTTAATAAAGACTCCTATAACTTTGAAATCAATTACCGGCACGTGTTTAATCAGATAGGTACTGCAATTCTGCATATTCACTTTAAACATCTAGTTTTACTAGTAAATTTTGTCATTGACGACTCCCTAGGTGGATTCAAAGCAGATTTACTTTTAGGAACAAATTTTCTAACACAGCCAAATATTAGGTTTGAAGCTCATAAAAATTCTATCTCTATTTTGTCTGATACTGCATACATTTCTATGCCTCTCATTCCTATATACCCCCAATGACAAAGCCTTCCAAAACCTCAAATAAATCATAACACTTCCTTGCCTCTTTATCAAAATGAAACAAGCTTTGCAAATGATATAATGATTGGCACAGAGACTATATACAAATTATCCATTATTGAAAATGTCACCCTTGACCCTTATTCAAAGACCACTCTATCTGTAAATGCTCTTTCTTTGGCACTAACCCCACCCCCTGACTGCCTCATTTTGGCTTCGGAAAAGTCGTTTCTTCACAATTGTATATTTAATGGTAGTGTTATGAGCACTGTTAACCAGGGCCAAGTTCTTTTAGATATTATCAATATGACCGCCGCGCAACACACATTGCAAACAAACTCCTTTTTAACAATAGCAAACCCTCTTTTTACGCTTGATACTCCTTTTGAAACTTCGCACGTTAATTTAGCCTCCTCGTCTAAAAGCTTCTCTGCAGTGCAACTGCGAAAAACGTACACCCTCGCTCAAAACACAATTTTGCCAACCACGCGCTTCCATCTTACGAAGGAAAATTTTGACAGAACAAAAGACGCGCAATAGATTGAAAGATGTATGTTTTTGCGAAACCATTGCTCAGCCACAATAAACCTCTTCAGCAGCAGGACACTTCTGCTGACACTTTCCCACATGTTCTCATTGATGATATTCTACATTATGCGACACAAGAGGGTACCTTTTTACTCCAGGTCCCAGATTCAATGATACATTCCATTATTGAATTTAATCATGACTCTCTCCCATCCGGACACTGTGGCATTGACAGAACAGTATATAGAATCAGGGAAAAATATATATTCCTGAATCTATATACGCTGGTGAAAGAATATTGCACAACCTGCGTCTCATGCCAGAGAGTTAAAGGGACCAAGCCGAAGAATGCCGAAATAAAAAGTTACCTGCTTCCGTTCGAGCCGTTCTCGAGACTCCATCTCGATGTGCTGGGTCCTTTGCCAACCTGCAAGGAGACTAAGGCCAGATATATATTAGTAATGAAGGACAGCCTCACGAGATACGTGGAACTTGTCCCTCTCATTCAGCACACCGCAAAGGACATTGCTCAGGCACTTCTGGAAAGGATCATATGCCATCATAGCTGTCCACAAATTATTTTGAGAGGCCGCGCCCCAGAGATGACTTCTCAGTTTCTAAAGGAAATTTGCAAACAATGGGGAATCAAAGCTGTTAACATCATTGTTAGACATCCGGAAAGTAATTCCTTAGTGGAAAGAACTATGTTGCAATTTGCAAACCATTTGGGACATTACGTCAACTCCAATCATAATGATTGGGGCAAACTGATACCTTTTACTCAAATCACTATTAATTCTACATATAATTCTTCTATCGGATGTACTCCTCATTTTCTGTTGTATACTTACAACAAAAGACTTCCTTGGGACCTCCCCAATTATATCTCTCCTTTTACTAAAGGATCTGAACCACATAAACCTATTCATAGCTATATTCAAGACCTTGCAGAAAGAGCAAATCTTATTCGAGACCAGGCTTGCCAACATCTTCAGCAGGAAACAACAACACAAAGGAATAGGCAACATAAAAACGCAACTTCAACTCCTATTAGAGTTGGGGATTATGTTTTTGTAATAGACATAAAGAAACCAGGCCAAAGTCCGAAACTTTTTTCAAAATGGACTTCTAAAACCTTTATTGTCCATAGAGATAATATAAAAATAACTAAACTTAGAGCTAATAACATTCCAATTTCTACTACCAACCCCAAAGGCGATCTTGTTCCATCTAATAACCCCCTTCCTAATAATATTCAACAAATTCAACCCCCTAACCCACCTATTCCTGACACCATCTATTTTAAGAGACAACTCCCACCTTCCTTGCAATCACCAAAGAGAAGCCTCTTACCTCCCCCTCCTCCTCTCCCACCTCAAACTGTTTCTCCTCTCCTACTTCAAACTCATGCTCAACTTCCACCTTCATCAGACCCTCTTCCTCCACCAACAGTTAGTGCCCAGCTTCCACATCAAGCTCATTCTCCTCCTCCTTCCCCATCTTCTCCTTTACCTAGTTCTCATCTACCAATTCCATCAACTTCTCCCACAACTCCTCCATCTCAAACTCAATCAAAACCTACCTCCCACGCCGACCTACCAAGCCCAAAGAAAAACTTCTTTTTCTCCCCCTCCCCTCCAAAAAGAATGTCTTTTAAAGGTTTTCCCACCACCATACCCCCCAAACTATCTTTTGATGAATCTCCAGCATCACAGCCTTCAGCACCTCAACTTCAACCTCCAACACCACCTCCATTACCTCCAAAATTTCACTTCAAAGTAACACATCCCATCCCATCTACTCGTCCACCCATACCACCCCCTCCACCCATCCCAGAAGGACCTTTACAACCCCCTCCATCATTTCCACTCCCTTCTCCTCATGACACAATTCCACAACTTCCTCCATCCACAGCTAGAAATACATCACCCCCTTCTCCACCAGATGACCGATCCAGAGATCACACTTTTGTCCCAAATTTTCCATTGAGAAACACAAATATTCCTCATCCCATGGCTTTAAGGGACAGACAACAGAGAACAATAACTAGAGGTGGCAGACAATATTATTTACCACCCCCACAAAATGTCCCTCGCGGAAGAGGTTTTAACCAAAGACCTCACAAGCCGTAAATAGTTATATAGGTTTCTTTTAAAAAACCCCAAGGGAAGAACAATTTATACATTTACACAAACATATAAACATAAAGACATATTAAAAATAAACATTTCAAATATGCAAAATAGAAAAAGTTAAACACATTTTCAAGAAACAAGACCATAAAGACATTTGATAATAATTTAACATCAATTTATAATTATAATTTTCCAACAGCAAAACACTGAACAAAACCATCTCTCATAAACCTTTCATATATCTTCTCACAGGAATCATGCATGTAATTTGGGTCTTCTTTCAAATACTGTTATCAGCTTCCTTCTCTCTGGAAAAAGAAAACACAGAATACGAAATACATCCAGGATTTGTAGCAAAACAAACAGGACAGATCAAATTTATAACAAGCTACCTGGAAATCAATACAGACTTAAGATGCACAAAAGAAATTTACCAACAAATAGAAAGGATAGTAAGCAAAAATAAAAATTTAACATCTATGTATATCCCTTATTTGCAGGATAGATTTAAAAATAGATTTTATTCAGATGAAACTAATACTTCCCCAGAATTAAGTTATATAAAAATGTTACTGGATGAAAGTCAAAAAAAATTTGTAACTTTGTCAAAAGATCCCTGGGTATTATCACATTTAAAAACTCATCCTTCAGCAAACCCCAGGAAAAGCAAAAGAGGTCTCAAGGATATTGGAGGAACAGCTCTCCAATATTTATTTGGAACCGCAACCCTAAATGACATCCAAAAGCTCAAAACTAGAATGGATATTTTGCAAGATACAAGAACTCACTTGTACAATTTAAAGGAACAGATACATAAAAATACCAACACATTAACAGCCATAAAAGATAACCTAATAGTCATCACAAAGTATGTAAATTCATCAATATCATCCATAGAGTTACAACAAGAACTCCTAAAGTTAAACATTTACCTCAACCTAGAAAAGATCATCTCAGATAATATATATAATCTTATTAGGACAGTTCAAAACATCTGGGAAAACGCCAAAACACATAACACTCCTCTAAATCTGTATTCATATGACATCATTTTTGAGCTCCTCCAAAACAGCAGTCAAACTCTACACCACAAACCAATACTTCCCCTCAACCGTGAAAATTTCTACCAATTTCTCACTTTCTCTTGGTCATACATTCAAGGGAATCACCCCTATATAGTATCCACAATCATTCCCTTCTCCGAAGAAACCCCTTATGAAGCTTACAACATCATCAAATTTCCAACCCCTTTCAATGAAACTTATTCTAGAATCATATTGCATAATCCTTACCCTTATTATTTTTTAAACTATAAAACTTTAAAATTCACCTACAGCACAAGCCTTTCAGAAGATATTTGCAAACACTAAAATGAATATTACGTTTGCTTTCCTTCAAATCTCGTACACCAAATAGATTATAAAAATTGCATATTGTCAGCCATACTTTCTAAACCCAACACCACACTTTGTAACTATCATACTTACCCCTATAAACTACCTTACAATCTTAAAGTTGGAAACTACACTCTAATCTCCTTTCATTCTCCTATAACCGCTTCCATTTCTTGCCCTATGAGACAGCCGAAATTAGGCACAAGTGCCATGTTCTCCCTTCCCCAAGGATGCACCCTGGTATCCGAAAATTACTCTTTTAAATATCCTCCACACTCTTCACTGCAGACAAACTGGATTTCTAGAGCCCCGCAGTTCCCTGAACACCTAGAGACATCTCATGACTTTCTTCCCAATATAACTTCTTTCACCTCTGAGTTGAAATTGAAATCTATCCATCCACATTGGGACGCTTCGCTGGATAACAAACAAAACTTTACAGACACAGGAATTAATCAACATCCATTCCTTTTCCATATCCGGTTTTTCTATTCTTATTACTATTCTCTGCATGGTAGGAATCTACTATGTCTATCTTAAACTCTGTCCGATTCAGGCCGTTCCTGTAGTCCCTCCGACAGCTCCTTCGGTAGTGCCAAGTATCCAGTACACTGTTCTTCAGAGAGCTCCAATACCAGAACCAAAGAAAACTTCACCCGTTTACCCCGAGTTAGAGCCAATATACTCTAATCCGTCGACGAAAATCGCATAAGACAAAATTTTTCTTCTGGCAAGGGGAACTCTATACAGAAAGGTTTCTTTCGTATAGGAATCAGAAGTAAGCATGCTTTACTTCAAAATCTATTTATCTTTTTTCCCCCGGTTTCAAAAAAAAAAAAAAAATTATATATGTAACTTTACCCCCCCCCCCTTTTTTCTCTTCTAAATTTCCTGATTGGACAAACTCCATTGCGCAATATCTCCTTTCCCCCCACTCTCTTTTTTTTCTCTGATAAAGTTCTTATGTGAGTTTCCAATTCTCCTGATTTTAATTATTATTCCTAGTTACTTTATCCCCGTTTTGTTCGACCATTTTTACATTTCTCATAATCCCTATTTATATATTCTTTAATTTAAAAACTCTTTAAATATTTTTTTAATATAAATTAACGTCCGTTTTCCATGTAAGCATTTTGCATCATTTGGAACATCCCCCCTAACGAGATACAATCTCTCCCTCTCCCCCTTTCTCTTTCGGCCGGCTATTTTTCTACGAGCATCACTTTTGATTTTTGTGAGATGCTTGACAGATGTGCCGCTCTAACTCCACTTTTTTGAATTTTAGCTGGTAAGTTAACCACGTTATTACCCTTTTGTTTTTTTTATCATTTTTGATTTCGTTAGTTTTCATACTAGGATCTAATTTTCTTTATAAAACGTATACATAGGGGGCAGTGGATTAAAGCCCAAATACAGTATTAAAAATTCCTTGGGTAGTGATACTTAGACCTGAGGGCTAGTTTCAAAATCTTTTTCTATAAATTTTTTTGCCCTACTAGATTTCAGAAAAAATTGCTAATGTACTTTTCTTTCTAGTTGGGTCCATTAAACATATTTTTTTCTTTGATCATAAAATTTTTTGGGGTTGTTCTACTACTTGAAATAAACTTTCTACAAAGTTTATTTTCGAGTAGAAAACCTATATTTCGCACCGGCCACATACATCTAGCTTCTTTATTAGTTGAGAGTTTATGAGAAAATTTTGGATTTTTGTCAAATAAAAAAAAAAAAGCAGCAACAATCATGATGATCTAAATTTATTATTTATTAATGAGACTTCGATACTAGTCATATTTGTAAATGAATGTTGTATTTTCCTACATTTTTTTTAGTGATAAGACTTTGATATTAGTCCTATTTCTAAATAACCAGAATTTAAATTATATATCTTTTTGCAATAGAATTTTAAAATTTTACACTTCAAATAGAATTTTTTTTTTCTCAAAAGAAAAAAGTTCTATTTTTAAGTGAGTTTACAATTTTTGAGGTAAATTTGGAACAATGCTTTAATTTTAAATTATGCTAATGTTTTGGGGAGCTCCATTTGAATCACTTTTTTGAAATGAAAATAATAATACTAAGGAAAATTAAATGTATTATTATTATTATTATTATTTCTATTTTTTCACGCTGAAATTTGTTAGAGATAAATAGCTTATACTTTAAATTACGCTCTCAAATAAACCTAAAAACTTTATTTGAAAGTGACTAAACGGGCGAAGTCGCCCGCCCCTCTGACGTGAGTTTTCAATTTTTTTGAAGACTAAAATTTTTAAATTTTAAAATTTTATTTTCTTCCTAAAATGTAATCTTAACAGTAGTAGCGAAGTTTCCTTTGATACATTCTATGCTTGGTAAAGTTTTATTTTTTTGTAAACTTCGGAAAAAAATCTCTTAGACAAACCTGGTATTTTTGGTCTTTTGAATGAGGTTGTGTACAGTTTGGTCTAGTTTTGAAAGTAAAATTAAGCTTGTAACAAAACTTCTACAGTTTTTTGGGTTGGAGTAAAATTTAGCAACGCCTTAGGGTTTTTATAAGGTCATAATTCTGATTTATATGGTTTTTAAGGAGTTTTAGAATTTTAGTGGTTTTTGAAATAATGATCTTTCGTAACCACAGTCTGCAACAAATGAATGTATTTCATTTTCGTTTTTCTTATAAGGCAGTGGTTTTCAAACTGTGTGCCGCGGCACCCTGGTGTGCCGCGAGTTATATTTGCGGGTGCCACGCTCTAACGAAATGTCTTCTCAGGTAAAGGAAATTATTGCTCAGAAAAAAAGAATTAAAAATTATTCAAATCTAGTGGTATTTTTTTTTCTGCTTAGCCTTAGATTCTTAGAGAACAAATTATATATATATATATATATATATATATATATATATATATATATGATTATATATTATATATATTATAGATATATATAATATATAATTAATATATTTATATCATATATATATATATATATTATTATATAGCTATATATATATAGTCCCGAATAATTCTTGATGAGCAATGGGAGCCTTGAACCTAAAAAGTTTGAAAACCACTGTTATAAGGTTTTTAAAAAAAAAAAATTTGTTTTTCTTTGTAACTACTTTCAGTAAAAATGAATGTATTTTATTTTTCATTTTTTTTCATATAGTTAAAAAAAAAAATTTGTTTTTCTTTTTCGGTAAAAAAGGAATGTATTTTATTTTCGGTTTTTTTATAAGGTAAAAAAAAAAAAAATTTGTTTTCCTTTGTAAAAATATTCAGTAACAAATGAATGTATTTCATTTTTTTTGTGATTTTTGAAAATTTGGGTTTTTATTTTTTTGTTTTGGGTGAAGTATTTTTATTTATATTTTTTTTCATGGTTTGGAAAATGGGTCTTCAAGATTTTTGGGAACTATGAATGTATCTCATTTTTTCTTTTATTGCAACAAAATCGATTGTGATTTTTCTTTGTGGTGTATTTCAATTTTGGCGTTACATGTCGAAAATTCATTTTTCTTGGAAATCTTTATAAAAAATTTGCAGGGACTCTTTAGAAATTTTTCTAGAATGTAATGTCTTTTTATGATGTTATTTTTGGTTTTAATCCACCACTTTCAGATTTTATTTTTTTTTTGGTTCTTTACAGGTAATTTATTTTAACAGCGTTTTGAAGACCCATAATCTTGGTCCGTGTTAATGTCAATACTTATATGCCATTTATGTTTTTTGTTGGAAATTTATTTGTAAAAATTTTATAGTCACTATGTTTGATATAATGCTTGCCATCTATGTTTTCTTATATCCTTTATATGAAATTCATTTTTTGTATCTATTTTTTGTTTTAATTCCACCTTTTTTTTGTATTTTTAGCAATTTTTCAACTTGTAGCGTTTGAAAAAATATTAAAAAGAAAATTCTGTTGCTCCTTATTATCCCAAACTCCAAGGCCATCATTTTTTCAATTTTTTTCAAATCACAGCAAAAACCCACTGGAAATATATATTAAATATAATATATATATAATAATATATATATATTATATAATATATAATTATATTATATATATATATATATAATATATATATCATCATATATAATATATATTATATTATATAATATACATATATAATTAATATATATCTTTATTATATTAATTTATTAGTTATTACCACAAGCCTCTTATTAATCCCGAGTAATTGGTCAGGGATATGTTATGGTTTCTGACAAGTGGAAAAGTGCAGGAATCATTAAGGACCGAAG
The DNA here is from genome assembly GCA_015478945.1 of Trachelipus rathkii. Taxonomy (NCBI): domain Eukaryota; kingdom Metazoa; phylum Arthropoda; class Malacostraca; order Isopoda; family Trachelipodidae; genus Trachelipus; species Trachelipus rathkii. The sequence continues at coordinate 55,616 of JABUQX010020637.1, read as the reverse complement.
CAGGCCCTGCTCAGCCACGTAGTCAGAATGCTTGCCACCGTAAGGCGTTAGTTCGTATCCTAGATGCTCGGCTTTTTCTAAAGCGAGAAGCATGAGAAGAGCTGAGTTGTTTGTTGAATGACGTTTCTGTTGCATGTGTTGTCTATGTTTTTAATGATTTGGTGTGTATTGAGATTAGTGAATACACTATGCGTAAACTGCAATACAAATATTGCAGAAAATCTGCCTCCTACGTTTTCACGTGAACGAACCAGAAAAAACCCATACTGAGAGGGGAAGTTCCTGTTCTTAAGTGAGCAAACGCGTCGCATAACACCTATATACTATAATATATATATATAATAATATATATATATACATATATATTATAAATATATACTTATTATAGATATATATATATATTATTATATATTTATTATATAATTATATAAATATATGATATATATATATATAATAATATATATATATATAATATATATATATATATATATATATTATTATATATATTATATATATATATATAATATATATATATAATATATTATATTAATATAGAGATATATATTTATCTTACATCATAACATGGCAACTATTGAACATTTTTTTGTAAACATTTATGACTTTAATCTTAAGTTGCTTGGAAAATTTTCAAGCCATTATACTTACGAGATCCTAAATTGTATCTAGTATTATTTAGGTATTTGTAATTACCTGAAATCCGGTAGTTTTTTTTTTCTTTCAATTTTGACTCAATTTTTTGAACCATGGGCGGTCTTTGACAGGTTTTACCAAATATTTATAGAGTCTCACACTGCCTATATTTGAATTTATATTTATATTTATAGGTTTTTTATATTATGTTTTATATTACCCCCTCGCTTATATTGAGCATAAATAATATTTGATAATGTAAATGATTACAAAGCGCTTACAGAGAAGAGGGAACAGGACCACATCATCAAACACTGTCAATTTTTTGTTTTACCTCTCTATAAACTTTTTTATCATAATTATTCAATCTTCAAACTATTTGAAAAAGTAATTATGTAAAAACTTAAGTGAGTATCTTATACCTGAAGACAGTGGCGTCTTCGTACTTTTATTTTTTTTTTTTTTTTTTTTCTGCAACAAATAATGATAATTAATTCCTATATTCCATCAACAGACAAATTAGTGGGTATTGAGAAGGTTGACAGCATCTGTGGAAATATCTTTTTATCAACTATAGATGTTGTGGGTATTTTCTGCTTGTAATCCTCAATCATTATATCACCTAGCTAAGTTTAGAGATTGAAGAACTTACATCAAAAGTCGTTGGTTAATAAATTAATCATAAAGTTGTTAAAATAATTTGAAAAAGAAAAATGAAATTATATTACTTATGATCATTTTCATTACTTTTAAACACTATATAGAGGCTGCAATGCTACACAACATGTGTTCAAAAAGTTCCCCCCCTAGTTATTAACACTCATAACTGGAAGCTAAAAAAAAATTTTCCAGATATCGATGGTTTTTTTTATCCCATACATAGCGAACAAAAACCGATACCCAATTTTATACTTTTTGAAAAAATCGCTACTGACCCAATGGGGCTGAGTTTATTGGCAAAAAAACAATTTTTTTCCACAATTTTTTTTTAATTTAATTCTCCACATAAAACCTAAATTTGAAGCCAAGTGCTTTTACTTAGTTAATACATGAACCCGCAATCCTTTCAGCCTTCCAAAATAATAAAAAATCATCATTCGACCCCAAAAACTTGTGATTATAACAATGAAACAAGAAATTTGGTGGATTTGGTTCCAGTGCCCACTGCTTAAAGTATGCAATCTCGTAATATTATATATAATATAATATATATTTATATATATATTATAATATTATATATATATAATATATATATATATATATATAATATATCTATAATTATATATAGATATATATAATATTATATATAATATTATCTTAAAATGGGAAAAGATTCTCAAAGGGGAAACCGTCACTTATAATTATTGTTAAATATTTTTTTAAAATTAAAACATTTTTCATTAGAGAAAGGTTTTTTAATTAGTAAATAGAATGAATTGTAAATTGAATTATATAAAAAGTTAAGTAAATAACTTACACCTACTAGTCAAAAAATTTCCGAGAAGTTGAAAAAAAAATTTATTTCTTTTCCAAAAAAATTCTATGACCTCGTGAATCTTCTCGTAGAATTAAGATAGCAGAATTTTGACTTAGACTAGCAAGTCTAATTTTTAAACATTTCTCCAAGTAAATAATTTTTACAAATATTAAGCTATTTTTTTAAGGTTTTTCATTGCGGAGTTTAAAACCGGTCGGGAAAAGCCGGTCAGTTTAAACTTGTAAAAAAATGTCCATTTTTTTTAGTTTCAATAATATTTTTCTAATTTATGTATGTAGACTAATAAAATTTGTTTAAGTTTCAATACATACTTTCTTTATCTAGTGAAGGATAAAAAAAAATTTCACCGGAAAGGGCTAAATGAAAATCGATATAAAAAATTTTAAAAAATGTCTATTGGTAAAAAGCTGCAATTTTATGTGTATAATGACTATTAAAAGTTTATTAAAATGATTTCTTAATTTAATTATAATATGTGAAAAATTTTCGTCAAAAAAGTTCACGTGAAATGTGCTAGATAGCCCCGACTAAGTAATATAAATGCCAAATTTTGTGAAAACAGTTAAATATATATCATTATATCAAATTATTAAAATTATTTCATATTCGTTTTCAATGCTTATTTAGCATAAAAAATGAAACAAAAAAATTCAAAATTTTGTAAAAAAATCAAACCGTTTGCACATGTATTAAACATTATAGCTTTAGACTTGTGTTCAATCACCAAAAGAATTTCTATGATATTATTAGACCCTATTTAAAACAATTTAAATTATATGATAATTATAAATTTAGTTTAGTTTAGACACAGCACAAAAGAAATAAATATTTACATGGACCGGCTTTCCCGCGCCACTGACCGGTTTTCTCGAATTCAATTTTGAAAGGATTTTATCAAAAAAAATTTAAAATATCATTCTTATGATTTTATTATTTTCATTATTCTAAAACATTAAGGAAACTCTAAAGTGAGAAAACAAGTTATATATAATTTAACTTTAAAATTTCAATTCTTTCATGATTTCATTAAAAAAAGAAACATGTCGGATTCTGACAGTTTATTCCCCCAATTTTCAGGGTATACTATATATATAATATTATGTAATTATATTATATATATAATTATTATATATATATCTATATATATATATATATATATTATATTATATATAATAATATATATATACTATAATATATATATATAATTATATATAATATAATAATATATATATAATATATATTATAATATATATTATAATATATTATATATATATATTAACAGATATTTATAAACAATTTATTCATTAATTAATTGATTACCAGATTTGTCATAATAATAACCCTATCAAAATTGTTAAAATGCCATCATTCTAAAAGGTATTTTTAATTATTAAAGTTACAAAATCTTGAATAGAGTGTAAAAATTATGCCACAAAAAAATAAAATATGGTAGTTCACCAAAAACATTGTAATACAACGTTCTCATTAAAACCTGGAAAACCTCACCAAAGAAGAAGAACCAATATCTGGAAGTTCAAAAAATTTAATAGTAAAAGGGAGAATCGTATGTTATCTGAACACTGACACCCAAAATAGCGAAAGATCGAAGACGTGAAACAAGTAACTTTGAAATTCTCCCCCAAAAATTTTGCCATATCAATGACCCCCCAAATCTCAGCCATCTTCAAAAAGTAATAAATTTTAATTACAATGATTAACCAGCTAATTCACAATCACTTAAGAGCAGGGAATCATAAACTTGTTGCCCAATCTTCAACCAAAATATCTTATTTAGTAGAAAAATATTTTTTTGTAGAGAGATGACTTACCAACTTCATACAGTAAATTGAGCGCAGCCGTCTTTTTAGGGGCTATCTAAGTTTGTTCATTAATAGTTTCTACATATAAAAAGATTTTTATTTTCAAATGACATTTATTACTTTAACTACTCACTGGTTTACGAGCCAGTTTTGAAAAATTGGACTATGTATTCCATTGCAATATATACTATATATATATAATATATTATATATATATATATATAAATAAAATATAATATAATATATTATATATATAGTATATATATATATATATATATAATAATATTATATGATTTATAATATTATATATAATATACGTAATATATATATAATATATATGTATATATATATATATAAAATATATAATATAATATTAAATATATATATATAGTATATTTATATATTATATATATAATATATGTTTACTAATATTATTATTATAATATTATTATTATAATCATCATTTCTATTAGTATACTAATCACAATAGTATATAATTAACGATTAGTATCTCATACATCATATATATAAAATTATTAGTTAATATCACATACTTTAAGACTCCTAATACTATTAATACATATATCACTTGTATTAATTATCTATAATTCTCTAGCTTACCTAGTAAATCGCGTCTATAATCGTACCTTAGTCCCTTTATATAATATAATTCATAATTTAACTAACACTAAAGTATACCCTATATATACACTATATATCCTACATTCTCCTATATATATTATACCTTTTCCCATCGATTCATATATGTCCCAGTCATCAGTGAGGCAAGTGACATGGGATACTGCACCATTAGTGAGTTTATCGAGGATTCCTATATCATACATATACCATACGTATCAATTATCTTACTATAATGTGCCTCATATATAAGGTACTATCCTATATAAGCCACTTCCTTTAGACTATACTAATTATCGATTTTCATACTCATGTCCTATATTCCCTCCATTATAAATCATCCTGCTTCCATAACTACAGTATAGTACCTACCTCACTATATACTTATATACCTTTGTTACTAAAATATATCGTAGACAATGACAGGACTAAGCATCCATTTACTTTAAACTATTATATATATAATATTTAATTCAGGATATTTAAATTTGAATTTAATGAGTATCTAATTATCCTATATTTGAGATAATGAGTAAACTATTTCACATAATATGTAGTACTGTTAATCTTACACATGCTATCCGAATACCACACAGCCTACCATTAATTGTTTTCTGGTAACTGTGGTATACTAAAAAACAAATAATCTGGCTCACTGTCGCTTACATTATGATAATCAACATTAGCCCTTCTCCAGCAATTTATTATTAATATATCCAATATTACATCTCGAGTCAATACGCTATCCCAACTGCAAAATCTCTTACACCAATTTTCCGCCAGCATACTTACAATACACTCGAACTATACTTAATCTTATAACATTCAAAATTCCTGGCTGCAATTGTCAATTCCCAGCCGCTACACCTCAAGGCTTCCCCTATTGATTTTATCATTATTCCGAACTCTCACCCATACTTGTCTTTCTCCACTGCTGCGACATCCTAGCGAAGAATTAAATCCTATTAATGTTAATTCATTACAATGCATCATTTACTATAAAGCTTCTACAACCCAGATACTAGAACGGAAGTCTGAATCCAAATTCTTAGCTTCAGGGGGCTGTCTAAGTGGATCTATTAGAAAGCATTATCTCTAATAGCTACTGCCTCTAGACACCCCATAAATGTCTATTCCAACATCTAATATCCTAATCTGGATTTTCTTATGCAACTCTACCCCCATCTCACCATTCCCTACACCCTTTGTATATACAATCCAACATCACCATAACGGTTATTGTCCAAATCAATTATAGAACCTCTAACAGCATGAGGGAATGTTGACGTTTGAATCATCCTGACATACATGGTTAAGCCGATTGATTCTAAGCACACTCAATCGATGCACTCACCTCAATAGACGTTGTCTCTCATCGTTACACTATTTATAACTACACTCTAACTCCACAGCCCTCCAAGTCTTCTCTCCCAATTTGCATGCCCTGATTCTAATTTTCTCACCTTTTCTTTAACAGACATTCGTACTACAATCAACTGGCTACAAACCACCTTTCTGCATTTGATGTAACATATCTTTCCTTGGGCCGGTATCCTGTTTGCATCACCTGCTCGCCGTACTCTTCATCTCCACCTGTCTTTTATCCACGATCTAAACTTATCAAAAATAGTGCCGTTACGTGGAACTGTGTTTCCATTTTGGGCAGAATAACAAGCATACTGAATCATGCTGACTTTGGTGCATATTCCTAAACTTTTGGCTGTCTGCGTTTGAGTTTATGCTTTGTAATTTCCTCGTTACTGCCACATGTCACAGGAAGTGGTCAAAATCTTCCTTTTGTACAAAGGTTCTTTACTTCTCTGCTGAAGAAAATCTATCTGCGCGAGAACGATGTCATTTAAACTAGGAGAGTCTGTCCTCTCTACCCCTCCTCACGGACTTCTTCTAATGCAACAGCTAATAGTGGAGTGAGTTAACCTTTTGAAACTAATTTGATTTCGACCACCTCTTGATATCGTTACACCCATCGACTATATAATCCCTTGGTTAAAACTGCAAAGGATCTCGCTTTGGGATCACATCAACCCGTTAAACAGAGTAATGATTTACATATGATATACAGCTAGTGTAACGGCGCATATCCACTATCCCTGCCTTTAGCTGTGGCTTCCTAATACTCTCTTTAGCCCTAATACGATAACCACTTCTCCGGTCATCTCATTATTTAAATGATATATAGAAGGCCATTATCCTAATGTACACGACTTAAGGATAATAATCTATCAGACAAATTTCTTTTTTCTCAGGACTATTAACATTTGCATTCTAATAATACCTGTACCTAGAGCACACGCAGTTAGACATTAGACGCTACCCATGGAAATTAAAGATGGCCATAACTTCTGTAATTGGGTTATCCCAATTAGTAAATCAGACGTTCGCCCATCACTCTCAAAACGTAGCGTACTCCTCTGTTGCTAGGTAATAGAACAGATACTCATTTCATCCTTGATCAAACAATCGGTGCACACGCGGCAAATAATCTAGTCTACCCTCCTCCTCTAACCTATAATGGGTGCAGTTAATGGAGGATACATTTGTTTAAATGGCGATGATTGGGACTGATTGGACTCATATGCGATCATATTCGAAGTTCCAGTGTACGTTCGCTTCTTCATTTGTTTCATTTAATAACGCAGCGTTTCCTATCGTCTTTGCTTCTTTCTTGAGTTGAGCATTCCATTCAGCTTCCTCTCTTGAGTGAAGCATTCCTTTCAGCTTCCTCTTTCTGGAGTTGAGCATTTCTTGTATTCTTCCAAAGTTGAGATTCCTTTTAGCTCTTTTCAATTCAGGCAATCCTCTCTTCTTTGTAAGCTTCCTCTCTTTCTTTCAATAAATTCGAGACTTTGTCCTTTTAGCTTAAATCTTCTAGCCATCTGACAACCAGAATGATAGATCCATTATAATGTACAAAAAAAAGGAGAAGGGATATAAACTGAAAAGAGATGTGAGTATCTAAATTCAGCAAGTGTGATAAAGGAAATAAGAGGGTCAAGCATATTCCATCCCGACAGCACCCAAAAAACTTGTCAAGTATTTATCCGAATGAGACACAGGATTTCAGCTATCTGTAAAAAAAATCTTCCATAGTCTAGGGGTTAAATTTATTAAACTGAAAAAAACCAACAACCAAGGTTTTTGGGTTTGTTCTTGAAAAAAAAATTAAAAAAACCTGGGGATTTTTTTCTTCAAAAAAAAACATTTTTTGGCAAACCCTGCTCAGGGTTCTGTCTTATCTCCTACTTTTCATTAATGATCTCACCTACACCTCTAACTCTATCCATCATTATGCTTGATAACTCGAGCCCTTCATTTTCAATCCTCAGTATATTCCTATTTAATGCGACTTTTTATTTTCCTCTGCTTGAGACTCTTGGGCCTCTGCTGTTAGGCCCATATATGCATTTTCCAGTTACGTAAGATTTCACCGCCCGCCGCCTCGCAATCCACCAAGCTCCCCCTCGGTTTACTGGCCAGTCTCTGCTGCAACCAAACACTTAAATTGTTTGCAGTATATACCCCCTTTTGATCTGGGTATATTTTTCTTCCATAAACTGACCCTCTTAAGCAAAGTTTTTTTCATACCCATCTTCTCGTAATTTTCTTGTTTTCCTTTAATAGACCTATTTTTTCACACTTTCCATTACTCCACAGACTTTCTGCTGCTGTTGCTAACAGTTTTAAATTGAACATTTCGCACATTTCCCCATACGCTCGTTTGAAATTCTCTTCCATTAATCTGAATAACTTCTCTGTGCTCCAAAAACCTATTCCATCTGTCAATGACTTTTCCACGACTAATTTCCGATGGCTTGCTTTCCTCATCAATTGCTTACATACCCTCCGTTAAATCATACTAATCATACTAAAAACGCTTATCCTTTCTCTTATCTCACCCATAATCCACGGATTTACCAGTTCATTAAAAAACGCTATTCTCTCCAACCCACTACTGTCTATTTGTGTTGTAATATACAAAACATGAATGTACATTTGGTTATAACTCTTTCCTGATCAAAACCCTTTATAGTCTTTTATCCCTCTACACATATCATCACTTCCCATATGCTTTCTCCAATATATTATCAAGTTCTTTTACTACAGTAGCCGACATTGTTGTGTAAGCTCAGAATTTAGACTTCCTTGTGCCTTTCATCATCTCCTATCCACCACTGTTCTACACCAAACCATGTAGTGTCGGGCGGGGTGACTTGGACCACCTTAGGCATAACTTGCGTCTCCCGATACTCTCCCCTAATGCACTTTGATTTTTTTTTTGTAAATCACGGCCCTATAGGCGGTCATAAGCACACACAAAATAATATAGTAGGTCAATTCTAATAATAAAAGTTTTATTAAATGTTTGAATAACGCTGAAGGAGATTGAGGGGTGAAGCGACCACCATTGAGGGGTGACTTACATCTGATTTAATTATGTCTTAAATAATAAAAAAAATTGTTAGATTTTAATTCTACTTATATATAATTATTTTCATATTAAATCATATAAGTAATAAAAAGTCAATAATTGTAAATAAAAATAAGAATAAAAATAAGGTGGTCCGATTCACCCCTCTCCGCTCAAAAATTTTGACTTTTTTTGAATTCATTTTTTTTAAAAATTTCATTATTTTTAAAAATTTTCACTTAATATTAAGTAACTTTTATTATATTTAAATTACTTAACGTAATAAAAAGTCAAAATATACAAGTAAATACGCAAACAATGTGTCCGAGCTCACCCTCCATTCAATTTTTACGGCGGATGAATCGGACCGAATAAGTTAGGCCCCGTTCTTTTTCCCACTAATACTGTTTGGATCAAAAATTATACTTGCCAGTTTTTAACGCAACATACTCCCGAGTAGTACCACTGAAACAATAATAAAAATCATCCACAAATTTTCATTTTATAACGAAGTTAAAAAAACTCACAATTTTTCAAGATTTTAACATCAAGGACATTTTGTACCCTAATTTCTAACATTTTTTAAAAATATAAAAACTTTCTAGAATTAAAGATGATCTAAATAAAACTTGTAGTACTACCGCGTGGCTATTAAATGAGTGAAAATTTTTTTTTTTTTTTTTTTTTTATTTTATTTAGAGTGGACCGAATCACCCCTCCTAAAGAGGCGGACCTGGTCACCCCACCCGACGCTACAAGATTTACATTTCACCAATGGTAGCTTTATGAGACCACCATTATCTCTACCCTCCCTTTTATTTGAATGCCTAGCTGTTTTAAATTTATATTATTATTACTCATATTCATTATTGTTCATGGTTTATTTAGCATTTTCATTTTCCTCCCTATTAACCATGGTATATTCCTATTGTTTATATAATCAGTTACTATGTATATTTTCCTTCCCTTAAGACATACTGGTATTTCTAAGCTCTTTTCCCCTTTGTATTCTGATCCCCCAAAACTATAGTTTTTATCTATTCTCTTTTCACTCTCTTTTATCCTGTTTATCTCAATTTTACTTACATTTCTTAATATTTCCTCCAGTCAATCCCTCCCTATAACCGTACTGTTACTTCCTGTGTCTAATATTGCTTCAATCACTCTGTCTTTATCTCTTTCTTTCTCACTCTCATTTGATATATTGAAATATACACTATCCCGCTTTTGTTCCCTTATTGTTCTGTTATTCTCACTTTTATTCCACCAACAAGTGTCCTCTTTATGTTTCCACTCATGACATTTTTTATATCTTTTTATATTTTCCTCTCTTGTTTAACACATTTTCGCTTCATGTCCTTTCCTTCCACATTTCAAACATCTTTTGCTCTTGACAATCTTGAGTCAGATCTCCATCTTGAAGACACTTAAAACATCGCACACCTCCACTTTTATTACACTGCCAACTTATATGCCCTCTTATGCCACATTTATAACATTTCAATTCTTCTTTTACTTCATCTCTTATTCTTTTTGGGATGGCTCCCATATTTCTCTGCTCTTTTGCTTGTCCTTCTTTTTCCAGCCACAATTGTTCTTTTTCTGTTGTTCCTGCTCTTTTATCATCTTGTTTGTCGTTCTTTCTCTCTTCAAATATCCGCAACATTTGTTTCCTAATGTTCTCATACTCTAATTCACCCTCTTCACATCCTCCTATAATTATCTGTTCTTGCCAAGTGTTGAGGTTTACTGTATATAGTAAGTGTGCTCCCTTGACATCTGTTCATCATTCACTTATTCCTAAACATAATGCCTCGTCCATTACCTTAGCATATCTCATTACATACACTTTTACACTCTCATTCTCCTGTCCACAGATCTTTAAGACATCCAGCACGCTATTAAACCTTTCTACCCTTTTGTCTATCTTATAGCGATTATCTAAAGCACCCAAAATAAGATCTACACCACTTTCTCTAATTCATCCATCTTTAAATTTTTTGTTAATTCCTCCACTTCTCCTTCTAAATGTAATCATATTAGACACTTATGCCTCACCTTTTCCTTCAATCGCACCCAATCATTGACTCATCTTCTCCACCTCTCAATCTCCCTCTTGCCCAGAAAAAATAGGGCACTTGCCAATCATCCTCACTTCCACCTCCTCCTCTATTCTGTTCACATCCTCCTTACCCATTGTATTTTGTTTCCTTACAGACTAAGAAAATATAATAGAGTTGCGCACTGATTGATTGCAAGGCCTAATCTAAAAAAAATATCCAAATGATTCATAATGATAACCTCCTCACATCATACCGTTCGATCTCACATCGTATTACATCTGTATGACTTTCAATCCGTGCATCCGCCATGAATACGCATTCACCTCTTCTGCTCTCTTGCCACTATGTTTATGGACTCTTCATTTGTTTTATTGCTTCTTTTATTACTGTTAGCTTCTTTTGTTATTATATATGAGTATTATGACTATACTCAATTGTATCTTATGACTCTTTAGCACATTATGTAAAGCTAGATAGGAAAAGTATAGTTATATATTAATAGAAATATTCTTGGTATGATATGAAAGTGTGTAAATGCTTGTTTAGTTCTATTTCTTTGTATCTTATTGATCACCTCATTTTACAACCCAGTACATAATCTTCATCACTTATTATCATACACGTGAATCTCTAGATATACTAACTTCTATATTCTTGTATAGATATTTACTTCTCCAATTTCTTTCTTGTTATATTATATGTAGACGAGCTCCTCACCTGTAATTAAATCTTCTTTCTATTTTTATTATCTCAAAACCTTGATTTTTATATTTACTTAGAACTCTTTATTTAAATCTACTTCTAATTTATTAAACTACTTAACTTATTGATAGACATTATATATTATACAAATTCAATAATCCGGCAAGTATACAAGAATATAACAGTATATATTCAAATGCCCGTCATTGCTTTCCAATTACAAGGCATTTACCCAAGTATATATAGACGACGTGCTCTCCTTATAACTCATCCTATTATCTCTTAGTGCTATATTAATATATATAATATAACTCAGATCCACACAATATGATCTAGCAGTGTAGTGAGAGTCCCAGAAAAGTATTCTCTACGCACACATTCAATAAATAAGAAGTAAGAGATGGATGAGATGTAATATAAAGTTTTCATCGAAATAGATTATAATATTATAAGAACAGATGTCTAGCTCAATACTAATTAGTTAATTAACAAAATTTTTATATTTAAAAGTAATAATTTATAATAATATGTGAGGAATAGTATAATCGAAAAATCAAATGAGGAACTTCAAGTACAAAGTACTTAAATATCATTTAAATATAATCTATATAGTAAATAACATACTAATCAGATATACCCTAAGAATACGTAACTATATAAAAACGATGAATATACTCATCACTAATCTATAGAACTATTCTATAAAAGTATCTATTATAATTATATCTAAGAGAAATTAATTCCCACTAATCATTGCACTACAAATTATCGAGATCTATTGAATCCTGCCGTATGATATGATAAAGAAAGTACGTTATATTATGTTCCCAGAGAACATCTCAACAGACCGATATGTCGTCGAAATTTATCAACAATTTTTATATCAACATTTAGAATCATTGATATTTTCTCGTATCCTCCACACTCTTGAATCGATGACTAAAGAATCACAGTAGACCATCAATCCTCGAGCGAATAACTCATACCTAATTATAATATATATAATGCGAGATAACGAAAAATGATATCATGGAATAAAGAAATAAGGGCGAACATATTAGCTCATCCCAAAAGTTGTACCCCAATAGCAATCCCCATCTGCATCTCACAGCACAAATAGTAATATGATCTGCCCCTGTGTGAGACTTCCTATCATAGTAGCATCACAGTAATAATATAAACCAGTGCTTTTTCGTTAAATCACTAATAAATTCTAGCTCATACTCGATATTATCCTCAACCGGTTTCACCCCTCGGCAGTGAAGTGACATTAGGAGCCAATTATATGTATGTATAAATCGTACCACTACCAATATATAGCAAGCTAGAAGTACTTGTATAAGTCTAACACTAATGTAAATCTTGATTGATAATTATAAGTTACTTTGAGTAATATAAATGGGGTAATACTTAGTGAAGCAAGTCAATTAATTCTGCGTCGAGATTCTATAGTCTATGTGTAATCTAATATAATACGTATCTCAGTCATATGTTTGAGCCTTATGAGTTATATTTCCTTTACTACACCCATATATTGTTTGCAATATAATATCTTCTTATTTGCCAGAGTTCCGAATACTGCTCTAGTCCTGCCCCTCTATAAAAATACTATCAAATTTGATAAAAGAATGTTCCCGCTTTTAAAGCAGCCTCACTAATTGTTTTCATGTTTAGTATATCTCTCTTCTTGTCTATGAAACAAAACTAGTTATATCCAATCCGACTGCTAAGCCTTCCTCATCTCGTTATTCAACTTCTTTCAAAATCTATTTTATATAGGTTTTAAAAATTCTTAACCAATAACAGAAATGTCAATTTAAGCACACTGACGCTATTATATTATATGCTAGTCTTATCATACCCCCTAATTGCTGAGTCTATTCTAGAGCTGAATCGTAAAGCATCCAAATAGCTCAAAGAGTATCATATAATGTCTAGCTGCTTTATCTAGAGACTAGTCGTAGACATATGAGAGTTAGAGTAACTAAGCTACAATAGCGGCTCGATTCGTTCAATGGAGAACAGAATCAATAACATCTATATCACTGATATAGCTAGTCTACCTTATTCACTTTTTCTCTCTAAAGTGAATTTTGGATATATACATCAAGCATTCACAATTTTACTCACAGAATTTATATCTTGTAATTGCTTCATTATAAATAAATAAAATATGAGTACTCAGTTAACATCATTAGAAAGAGACTCTATACATACATCGTAATCTATAAACACGTATAGAAAAGTCTTATTACTGACCAACTAAGGTAAAGTTGTGTAAATGTACCTATTATTTTACTTTTTATAAATTCATAAAATTAAAAACTCTAAAATCTTTGCAGCTATTTTTTTAAAATAGTAACTATAAACCTACTGTTTTCACTCCCTTCATAATGCGTTTGCATAGCTATGCTAGAATGTCTCAACATAAATAGCTTCCATTAGATTTTTCATTTTATCTGTTACATACATATTGGATTTGCTTTTATACTTCCCCTACTATAAACCATAATGAATATAGAGGCTTAGAAGACCTCTTACAGATATTTATTTCACACACATAATCATCGTAGCCTAAAATATTCATTTTTTGATTAATTTGCTCAGAGTTACTGCTTAATATGTTTAGAATTTCTAATAAATTATAAACTGCAGAAGTTTTAACAATCTAACTCTTTAGAATCAATAGTGCTTATTCACCTATCTTTGTACGAACATAAAATACTCTTAATGAAAAAAAAAAAAAAAAAAACTACAATAATCTATTAAGGTGTATTCGCGCCTAACTTCGCCTTCAAGATGTTATGATCCAGTCTACCTGGAATTCTTTCTTTTATATACAACATACAGCATGATTTTTAAATGATATGAAATTAGAGATACAATATGTCTACAAAGCTACATTTCTTTAATTAAAATCAACACTAAATGATAATACTTTATTGAGAAAATGTAAAGCAAATTTAATTTATCATAACTCTAAATATTAATGTTGAAGTTAAACAAGAAAAACTTGTGTATCCTGCAAAATTAGGTTCCAAGCTTCATGTTAATGCTACTATAGCACTAGCAACTACTCTGGAACACGAGCAAATTCAAATGGAATATAATATTATAGAAGGAGAATTTAAGCAATCATATTAGTCATTTGCATAATATTCACATAAACTAATTAATAGTATAATAAATTACTCAGAAATAGTAAGATATCTAATAAAATTATACTTTGGCAAATTGATGACCATACACCCAAGATTCGATCGCTATTTTAAATCCGCCCAGAGAATCCTCCTAGCGAGAGTGATCAAGATTACAAGAATAAAAAGACTCAGTTACTTGTATAAAGCTTGATTTCTCCTTCTTCTAAATCTAGTAAACTTATAATACATGACAATATAAGTCTTAAATAATCGATGCTCCCCTACAATATCTTAATATACCCTATTCTTACGAAATTGTTATCTTCATTTTCATAGAGCCTTCTCTGTATCTCAATTATGGCTGAGGCTCACACCGTTAAACAGTCCCCGTAGTAAATCTAAGCCCTCCCCTCTACTTTCTTCAACATAAACCAATAATATTATGTTCTTGCTACTAGGGAATAAAATAGAAGGACTCTATGGATATATACAATATGGGGCAATAAGTTCTATATGGATTCACCAATACTTTGAGAGCATGAAATCATATTATTACACATCCTGCTCATTCCTAATCTTTCTTTTTTTACAAGAAGAGTGTGAATGCAGAATGATTACTCAGAATCGCTAGAATTAAAAATCAATATTTTCGTGATTTGGGCAATCAATATAAGAATGCGCAAAAAATAAATATTATTAACTATATGTGTGAGCGCCAGTGATAACCATTATACATATACTCTCCTTCTTTATACTCACTGATCTCACGACAACATGTATAATATATTGCTCTTTTTTGGTAATTAGGAAGATGAGCGGATCAATGATTGTTTATTTTAGGCCTCATTAGTGTTCGTATTTACATATTTAGATACTTTTACATAAACAGACTCCTCCCATGTCCTTATAACCTATTTATATAGTTATGTATAAGTGTTTGAAGACTTATCCCTACTCATGTCTATTTTCTTTTCATATCAATATATTAATCATAATTGTCCATAATATCGAGTTTCATAATACATAAGTGATTCGTTGAAGTGTACTTTAACTTCTATAAGTATTCATTTTAATATTGTCTTGAAATGTGACGATATAAATAGTGTACTTTCTACTTAAAGCAACGTTAATATATAGTTATTCATAACAATCCTTGTAAAAAATTCCCCTGATGATTACCTCTCAATCTGGTACATTATAATTTGCCCCGGTACCTCCGCGTGGTAATTTTTGGTTTTGCTGCAACATATCTCAAGCTAATGTCCCCGTCATAATGCGATTTATAGCCTCTCAGTTTATCCTGAAAATCCAATTCTTGAATAATGAGTCTTTGGAGTTCTACCTCGCCCTCTCATTAATGTATAAAATAGTTTAGCTCAAAGCTTAAACAATCAACTATGCAAGTAAAGAACGGGACATTTCTGGAATAGATAGTAAAGAGTATTATACGATATTAACTACCGGAGTATATTCAATACGGTCATCTTAATGTTCTATATGTTGAACGCAAGCACAAGTATAATAACCGAAACCGAATCCTAATGTGTATTATAGATATATAGATAATATATATAAGTATATAATATAGATAATATATAACAGACACATACTAACATATCAAATGATTGTTATATTTATTATATTATATTTATTAAATATATTATATTTTTTTATTTATTTATTAATATTTATTTAGAAGTATTTTTTTTTTTTTTTTAGTATAGGTTTTTGTTTTCTTTACTTATCATATATATTGTTACAAATTTTATCAAAATAAGATTTATTTATTTATTATAATAAGTGTTAATTTTTTTCTCTACTTTCATAATTTTATTAAGATTATTCAATTAGTGTCAGAATTTTTATAGTAATATATAGATGTTAATTTTCTCTACTTTCATATTTTTTATTCATAAATAATTTTTTATAAGTAATAATATCATTTTTTCTCTTATATATTCATGATTTTTATTTTTTTTTATTTTTTTATTCTTTTTTTTTATACTGTATGAAGTAAAGTATATAAGTTATGAAACATCCTAAACCATTTAGGTATTATATATATATAATTAAATAATATATATATATATATATTTAATTATATATTATATATATATTGTATTAATATAGGTTATAATACATTAATCTTATAAAAATAATATTTAGTTGTAAATATATATTCTTACAAAGTTTAAAAGTTTCTATTTCACTTTAATAATTTCAAATCATAATTATGATTCTCCATGATATTTAATATATGAGTATTATTTTAGTAAGTTATTAGTTATAGCATCTATGTGAAACTGCCTTTTATTATATTAAACTTATTAGCCAATAAGCTCAAGATCTACTCATCTTAACTCAGTCAAGTATACATTACTATTCCTAAAAGTCAAATAATAAAAAAACTCTTATGAATTATATTCTGACTAACATATATTATTATATCTGCTAAGAACTTTAGCACAGAGATTATCTCCTCTTTCCTAAAACTCGTTCCTGATTAAAATTCTTACTAATGATGTAGGTTCTAGCGAATATAAAAATTTTATAGCAATTTGTAGTATCTCAATTATTAAAATTATATTTTAAATTTGATGTAAGTTCTTAACAATAAACATATTAATTAATAAATAAGGTATAATGTATGAGAATAAAATATTATATAATTTAAGGTAAATAAAAATCTAATAATGCGAAAATTAATTATTAGATTAATAATAATAAATACCGAATAATAATAATAATTTGATATTATATATAGAAACTAAAGTAAAAATATATTATTCAAAATAATATTTAATCTTTAGAAATAACTTTGAAATTTATTATTTGAAAGTGAAAAAAAAGATACTAATTACGCCACTATAACTAGAAAATTCCTCCCCATAAAAACACTAATAACTAATAAAATGTTTACTAAATGTTTTTATGGAACGAGTAAGGTCTCTTCCAAAATATACATATTATAATAATTAAAACTTAATTAACTATTTCATAGTAATAACAACGAAACATACATTTGTTTCACCATCCCTTCTAATGAAAAACAATATCAAAAGTAATATACCAAAATAATTTACACTCCCACTATGAACTACCTGAATCCACAATCATCATTTAATATCAATGAGTGGCGGCACATTTTGGGCCATGAGTGGTGGGTAGTTTCTTAATGTTGAGTGCGGTATTATTCCATTTTACATGAGTGGTGGTACATTCTTTTATTTTCCATGAGTTGTGTACTTTAAATTTTTTATGAGTTGTGTAATGTTCTGAACTTCTTCATCCGTTTTAGTAATTTCTAATGGAGTAACATATATATATAGTAATTCTTCTGGTCCACACCTGTTGGGTGCGAATACGGCTTTGATTAATAAAAGGATTAGTCTATAATAGGAATGAGCGCCAACCCATTTCCAGTAGGGTCATTTGGATCAGGCACTACCTCTCCCAGAAATGTATAATTAAAAAGCCCCCTTGGAAGCGGGGATAACTGAGCACGCCCGTGCGATTCATTTCGCATGTCCGACCTCCCTCGAGGTACTAAAGGATGTGCAATGACTTCATCCGGATTAAAACCCGAGAATTCCAATGATCTTGAGTCAGTTGGCATAAGCATACCCGGCTCACTCTCTTCGAAGGAAGAAAGCTCTACATCTTTAGAAGAACTTTGTGTCCGATTTTTATTAACACCCTCAAAAACACGGTCTATCAATGACAAATTTGGCCCTTCGGGGGCATGAAAATGTACTGAATTAGAATTGAAACCTGAAAAATAACTATCGTTAACCTGGTCTATAGTAATAAAATTAGCAGATTTATCCGATGATCCCATATATAAATCTCTATAATCCATCAATGGGGATCCTACTTCTATGTTATTTTCTGTTACATCTATATATTCATGTAAATCCTCAAGTATAGGGGACAATGTGAGACGGCTCGGTCATCCTCCGATTCTTCCCAATTGTTGGTCTATCTTGTCTTTAGGGGAGGAAGTACTATAGTCCACCACTTTGGGGTCAATACGACTTCGGTCCATTTGTTGTCCGATTCCTATTATAGGTGGAGAAAACCGTAGCTTTTCTTTTATATTTGTAAGATTTTCGGTCCATTTCGACAATGTGTTCTGAAGATCCTCCGAAATAGGGTTAAATTCTAAAAAGCCCTCAAAATCATTTTCTTCTTCTTCGGACTGCTCTGACGGGCCTAAATTCGAATATGAAGGGTCCTCATGAAACTGATCATTTTTTTCATTTGTGTTATTCATTTCCAAATTTCCTGTGTTTTCAATATCCCAAAACTCTTCCTCCTCATCTTCCTCATCTTCTTCATCAATGAAGAATTGTTCCTTAAGAGCCTTGTTTCTTTTTAAATAACGCTGTAAGTATAGAGGAATCTCTATCCAGCCACGTAAATGTGAGAAATGTACTTTCTCCTGTTTTGTAAATCGTCCTCCCGTCCGTCGTATAACATATGTAACTAAGTTTTCCTTCACCTCTACTACTGTAAAAGGGCCTTCCCACTTTTTCTTAAATTTCTGGGCTGTACTATGTCCCGTATATACCACCTTTTTTGCAACCAGTTGTCCCACCTTGAATGGTCTAAAGTTTATGCTCCCCTCCTTCCAATACTGTGGGAAACTATGCAGATCTTGTCCATGAGATTTCTTTAAAAGGAAGTCAGTGGGGGACATTTGTAAAGCCTTATGAACTGTGTTATTATAAATGAGGACGGAGGAGGTTAATTCTTCATCCCATTGATCTGGTTTTTCCCAAACCAAGCACTTCAATATCTGAATCAGGCTACGATTAAAACACTCGCACAATCCGTTACTAGCAGGGTGGAGAGGGGATGCACGAACATGTTTAATATTAAAGTCTTGCAATACGGTTTGAAAATTTCGCGAAACAAATTCTGTACCATTATCCGTAAGGATTCTGGACGGAACTCTTGGTAAGAACGGTAATACCTGTTTTTTTAGTGCCTGAGATATTGTATGGCTTGTTTTGTCTTGTAGATGGACAACCGATACCCATTTGGAGAAATGGTCTATAAGTACCATACAGTATTTATTCCCCGCAATGGTTTTTGGAAACTGTAATAGATCCATTGCGCATAGATCAAATGGATAATTAGCCAATATTTTCAGCATTGGGGGAGTCATGTTTGAGGAATATGTTTTTTGTTTCTGGCATATATGGCAGCATCTTACAATATCGGAGACAACCTGATTCACCCGAGGATGCCAGAACTGTTTCTGTACTAACTGTAATAGTTTGTTTCGCCCTATGTGGGCACAAGTGAAATGGAGGTGACACACAACCTGAACAAGTAGGTCGAAGGATATCACGTATAACCATTCTGTAGGCCCACTTTCATAATATAATAAATCATTCCGAAGTAATAATTTTGTTTTATGAGGAACAAATTTACTGAGTTTTTGCCATATCGGCTTATTATTTAATTCCTTGATTCCCTTTTTCAATAAAGTTAACTCCCTATCTTGGGAAATGTTATTTAAAAGATCTATTTCATTGATATTAGAATCGGCTAAGAGCTGTTCATTTATTACTTTTATGGTACAAACCTGAGGATTATTCATTGTGTTTTTACTTTTTTCTGATTTAACACCGGTGGCTATAGTCACCATCCTATTTCCTTCCCTCCGCAACAATAGTTTTCGGGACATATCAGGGAGTAACTGATTATCTCGTAATAAACAAGTACCCAAAATAAGCGCATTGTCCATATATTCTCGGGAACGATAAAAAACTCTACATTGTTGGTAACAAACCCTCCGTTAAAGTGCACTTTCAATTCAACATAATGCTCAATAGGTATTGTTGTTTTTCCCCCTAACCCCCTAATAGCCCTTACTTGAACAGCGGCAGAAGGCAACAATTTAACATTTTTTTTCAATTTTGATAATATATCTGATCTAATTAAGCTGATTCCAGCCCCGCTGTCAATCAGACCGGCATGCCAGGTGGAATTGTTCTCGTCCAACGACACACATACTAAAAGAGGATCTATGTCCGCCTGGCACAGATTTACCGTAACGACAAGGCTTTCATCATATGTATCAATCTCCTCATCACATACTAACATCTCATTACCCAATGGGATAAACTCGTTTACATCCGAGTTCATTAGTTTCTTTTCTAGTTTACCTATTTCTGTTCTTGGAGGATCCAAGATTATGGCATCTGTCTCCAAGCAATCACCCGGTGATGTGAGATCAACTTCATTAAAAATGATTTTACTATGTGCCATTTTAATAGCTTTTTCATCAAGGAGCCGAGAAATAGGTAAAACATCGACCCCCTCCACAAATTGGCTCTCATTTGTGGAGTGGCCTAGTTTCCCCGTTTTTTACTGAATTTATTTTCCCCTTGACACTGTCCTGGATTGTGTGATCCCTTACACACATTACAGTCTTTAATATAAGTCTCTCTGCGTCTAACACTTGCATCACCATCCTCCCCATAACTTCCTACTTCTACTTCTGCTTTTCCCGGGGACGGTGACCTATACTGATTGCTATTTGTTTTTACTTCAGCATTACCACTAGGTGGAGTTTTATTAGGGCAACGTATACCGGCATGAGGCCCTTTACAAAAGGGGCATGGTCTGTGAACCTCCGATACCTGTGTTACTGAGGATTTGTAAAATCTACAGTCAGTTCTTTTATGACCTTTCTTTTTACAGTATGAACATATATTTAAATATTTAAAACAGTCGCTCATGACATGTCCATACAGATCACAATAATCACACTGAAGGCCTTTATCATCTGTTGGTTTCTTCATTTGAACATTCTTATAGTTTGTGTTCGTGTAGTAACGACTGGTGGTATTTTTATTTGCATTATCCCGATGGTTATCATCTTTGTTTTCATCGGCAGTTCCAGTTTTCAACGACTCAGTCCAACTGGCTTTTGCTACGTCTATGCATATTGTTTCATTATGTTGGTTAGTAGAGTTGGACACACTTTGATCCAACCCTACATTATTCCTTCCAATTGTACTATATGGGGGTATAATAACTCTACCTTTATAAAATTCACGATCAAATTTATCGGCAAGCTGTACAAGTCGTTCCCACGAGACTCTTGTTTCATCAGATTCATTTTCTAAAAGATGTTCTCTCATTTTCTTTTCTACATTTGTGGGTAAACTAAGTATAAAAGCTTCTCTTAATGAATTATGCTGGCGCATATCGAGCCCATCGTATGCCTTCGCAGCCAATTGCTCTAGCCGTAAGGCAAACATACGGATACTTTCTCCTTTTCCTAAACATGCAGCGTGATATGTTCGCAAATTGCGTTCATCTTTCTTCTTCTCCTCCTCTTTATGCCATTTTATTAATATTTTCTTTACTGAATAATAATTTCTATCTGTTTTAATGACTAAGTCATAGAGTTGACGGAATGACCCCTCCAACTGCCTACCCAATAACCTCAACCATTGTTGAGGAGATCTGGGATAGTTGTGGGTACAATAAGCTTCAAATTCTGTCATATACTGAAGAAAGTCTTGATCTGCTTCATAACAGTATTTACCAGGATCAAGGACTTTTGTTTTATGTGAACTTTTTACTAACTCTGTAAGGAGTGCTATAGCTTGCATCATCAGAGCTTGTTGTTGTTGCACTGTTTCTAATTGTGTTAAAAATGACTTTTGAGCGTTAGGTACCTGAAAATGTGACAAGTGTGGCACTATGTTTTCTACTTGATTATTTCTAGGTTTCGCAGCAGTGCCAGTCACATTTTTTGGTCTAACAGGACTATTATGAACATGTACGTTTGCCGCTTCTAACGGCGAGACTACTGAATCAGATCCTGGGACATTTTCCCCTTGTCCGACATCAGTCTGTACGGTCTCTGATTCATCATTAGCATTTAATTGAATGAGCATTTTCAACTCACGTAATATGACACTTACATTAAACATACTTGTTTTTCCAGGTTTTGTAATATAGAGCATTTTAGCATATAAAGTCGGAACAAGACTAGATATTAAATTCATCTCAAATTTTACATATTAACTTCTTATCTTCTTTCACTAAACTATAATACGGCTTTCTCCGTTCACATGACCTCTCTCTCAAAAGGAGATACTTGACAGAGCAGAGTGAATGAGTTGTTATAATGTAATGTGATTCACTCTTGACTTTCTCATAATCTATTCTTCAGAACTCAAGCAAACGTGAGCTACAGTCGGTTCTTTATTCTTCTTGCTTTTTGTGATAAATTTTTATGAAATAAAAAAAAATATATTAATTAGAAGTTTTATAGAATGAGAGAAAAAAAATTATTAGTAGTTTATATAGAATATTTTAAAAATTTTTTTTTTTTACAAATTTATTTAATTTTTTTAGTAACGTTTATAACCTAAACCCTAAAGCTTGATAGAGAACAAATTCCAAAACTAATGACACCCAGTGAGGCTTCTTTCCGTAGATAAACACTAACCTACCTAATAGTTTAGAGCTGGAGAGACTTTACGTGTCTTATATTAAGATATAGAAATAGTATAGTGGGCATGCTATTCCATAAACTGTAAGGCATCTGCTTTGACAATTAAACCGAAAAAACCATCTGCTAACAATTTTTAAATTCTAAGGAAGGGTACTATAAAGAACCCTCAAATAACGAAATACCCTTAGGCCTACCTAAAACCATTCCCAAAATTTTTTTATCTACACTCCAACAGGTTTTGCCTAAAAATATCACATAGTCATATGTAAGAGAATAGAGTTAAGACTAAGATAAGAAAAAAATATAATTAATTAATTACAATCCTATTAAAATATAAAATTAAATTTAATTTTAAATTGTATGTATACTTCAGCAACATCAATAATATACAGAAAATAATGTTACATACACATGCATGTAACTTATATTTTTAAGGTATAAACCTATACGTATCATGAATCCCTAGTGATCAAATTATATTACGAAAGTGGGTTTGAAATTGGACCAATAATTACACTACTGTGAGTATTTTGTTACTTACAATAATTACAGGAAATGATTTCACGTATATATGCCCTAATAAATCTATCACACACTTCAACCTAAATAAACTAACATGTACTGTTACATTTAAGGTAAGAGTGAGACCTTTTTTTTTAAGGTAATAGATGTAATTTGAGGTAACCTCAACGAGAGAACCTACGTCACATTAACACTAACGTTTTCAAGTGTTTATTCTATTATCATAGTTTTATAATCCTACTAACTGTTAATGTTTGACAGTCACTAAATGTATTTCGTCATAAACTAGATTAAGTTCTTCACTTTAAAAACGTAAAGTTCTAACAATTAGAGTATCTACTTTTTATGTTTATAGTAGGATAAGAAGGATAAGAAAGAATATCTACAATTTACAGTTATTTCTACGATGCTGCCACGCTCAAAATGCGGTCCCTGTTCGGGCCCCTGTTCGGGCGCCACGTAAAATATAAGGGTATGTAGCGGAGAGAAGTGATTGAGTCTTTTCGTCGCGTAATAGATATTTTATTCGAGGAGAGCAACATCCACATACACTGGGTAAGTTGAGAAAGTGGGAAAATAAGATAAGAGGAGGGAGATTAAAATTAGCCCGCCAAGCTGGTCGCCCCTGCTACAAGTGATCCAACCTTCCTAACCAAAATAAAGTACGAGCCAACGATAGTGCTCCCTATAATTAATCTATCCCGAATAGGAGCTTCAGAGTTTACTCTCCCCAGAGTCAAAATGGTCACAGCCACACTTTAAAGGCATGGGCGGGCACTGTTAATTATCCACACATTGTAACTGATAAATAGTTATGCATTTAGAGTAAAACACTCTAAATACAAAACAGATAGAGGGATTTAAAGAGAGAATAAGTAGTTTAAGAAAAAGGTGGCTTGGATTAAACTGAGTTCTAAAGAATAATCAACTAATAATATTTATTAAAGAAAGATAGTAAAAAAAAATAACTTCACCGTTCTTAATTAAATGTAAGGCAATAATTATAACTTTCTATTATACGTAATCAGAAAACAACAAAGGTGTATTATTGTAAGAAAAATAAAGTGCAATTAATAATCACATCGTAAATTTCAACCAAGCATACTACGCTATGCTGATGTACTAGGGTTGATTGTGGTTATTTTGAAATGTATCCGTAGAGAATGAGATCTAAAATTTATCCTATAGGCTTGAAGTTAAAAATTCCGAGAATTGTTTTATTTAACTATCACCAATTAAAATTACTTAATTATTTAAGTATAATCAAATAAATGGCAACCAGAATTTGGAGTATAAATATCTATTTAGGGGCAACTTTATGCTACCTATAAGCCAACAGCTAATTATCAGGTATAACTTAGCAGTATTTTTCGTTTACTAAAAGGTACTTCGGTGGCAATATAATGAGCAATAGCTAATCTTTATAGCTTTCACTCATTCGATTTTTATTTAGCGACATACAAACAGCTTCAGTTCTATTTGTGATGATAATTCGCCTGAGACTATTAGCCCAGCACTTATAATATTGAAGGTGTTGAAAATTTTAAAGTTATTAATGCATGAACCCAGCTCCTAAAGTTTAGTTTTACTTCTGGTTATTGAAATACTCTAAGAGATTTTTCGATGATAGTGAGGTACTTCACTGCTCAACATGCTATTTGTTTACTGTTGACAGTAAAGATCATTAATTAAAATTCCCCATTGATTAGAGAGAAATAATGAAACAATAACATAATAACTGAGAAATATATAAAATCTATATACCTCACTTTGTTTTGGCAGACAAGTTCAGTAGTATTTATTTTAGACTAATAGAGGGACAGGAAGCAAGGTTCTGTCCCTGTAACGTAAAAATCATTATAATTTAGACAATATATAGCTGTTCATTTAATAGAATAACACCCATAATTTATAAAAAAATTAAATAGGAAATATAATGAATAAGAAATTTTAATAATAAAAAATTATAAAAATAAAAATAATATATTACATAAAATTATTTAATAGATAACAGCGTACGAATTGTAATCAACTCAAAAGCTTAGAAGAGTAGTGATTATTCTAATATTGATAATATAAGGAGTGTTATGCAGCAATCTGGCAGATGAAATAATTATGGAGTAATAAGTAAATACGTTATTGCCTATGTAGACTTTTCAATAGATTAGGATATTTATACTTTATCATAAGAAACAACAGCTTAGATTTTTATGAAACCACAATATCAATCCTTGAGATATATCATATATTGGAGCCTGGATACGCCATTATATATATATAAAATTATAATTAAATAAATAAATATAAAAATCAATAGTATAATATTGATTACAAACTGCAAAATATCAATGCAACCTCAAACTCACCACTCACCAAGTGCGATGCAAAATAAATAATACACTCAAAGTATACTTCTAACATTCTAAATTATTCTAACTGAATTACTCTCACAGTTATCCCTAAATTTACAAAAAAATAAATAAATGATTTTTTGAATCATTAATATAGAACATCCATTAGCAAGGGTGAGCTCACCCTCTTAAAGCGGGCTTTTAAGTGAGTGATGGATATTAAATTGAAGTATTAGGAAAACACAGAGTGAATGGAAGAGAATTCCATCAAGAACAGGGTGGTCAGGAAAAGATGGGAGGGCAACCGCGGCGGAACTAGTCTGGAGTTGTTTAACTATCAACACAAAACCTCATGTGCCGACACAGCAACTATTTGAGCTTACGTAGGGCGTCTTATAAAGGTGGTTGGGACACACGTTGAGTTGGAAAAAGTTATCCTTCGAAGCACTTGCGCTACATGTTATACCTATAAAAAGAGATGAAAGCACCAATATCGCGCCGCAAAGATAGAGGGTCAAAGTGAACTAAGAAAGAACGTACAGTTTAATAATTCTTTTGCTTTTGACTCGAACATAATCCAAAAGCCTGAGTGAAAAATCTGAAGCCCACCCAGATATTATGAGACAGCACTTCCATACATAAGGCGGATGAGACCCTTGTAAAGCTGGAATAATCCTTTAGAAGAGGATATATAAAAAAAGTCTCGGCAGTCCTATAACAGAATCCAGTTTCTTTAGCCACTATCGCTTGCAACCATTGTGTTTGAGGTTTCTCACAAACATTTTTTTGTGTAGTATAGTTATGGCCATAAGATGCTTTATATTGGTCAACAGTGAGAGTCGAGTAAAACCGTGTCCGAAAGAGATATGGAAAGTTAGAAGGTTATCTTAGAGAGGTGAGAGATTATGTAGTAGTTGGGCTTTTAAAGAAATTAAATTTCACAAGGTTGATGTGATATATAACGACCCCAACCCGAAATTCTTAATCCAGATCAGCGAGAATGGAATCTGAAAGATTAAACGAGAGGGCACAATTCTAGAAGTAAATAAAGGAGGATAAGAATTGAAATGAGTTGAAGTATGAAGGGTCGAGTCATCGCATATGAGTGGATAGAGGTTGGATGTGCAGACGAAAAGTTCATTCTAATGAAAAGCAAGTAATAAAATAGGAGATTGAACGAACCGAGGGACAGTAAAAAGAAGTAAGAAGTATGCCCCATGCAACAACAGCCCGATTTGTGAGACATTTGTAAAAGAAAGCCTAGACTATAAGTAAGCAAAGAGAAGGAGGATATCCAAAGAAGGGGAAAGCTTGGAGAGCAGCGACGCTTGCCTATACCGGTCAAATGCTTTGGATATGTAAGCCCACACGCAAGTTTTCATCCGTAATTATCCTAAGGTAAAAAACTATAAAATCTGTTTAGATATTGAAAGTATTAACTCACCAGTAAGAACCTCGAGCGCCGAAAAGCCGTAGCTGTGGATACGTAGAAAGAACTGAGATTAAGATTCCAGCATAGTGTATTCTCGTAAAGGGAAGTTTTCTTCCTTGTCAGAAAAGATCTTAGAATAAAATAAAAAGGATTTAATAAGGTCGCTAGTAAAGATATGGATTACAGAGCGGCTTCCTTTTTTTTGGAATAGGTTTCGACTATTATAATAATATATATATATATATATATATATATATATATATATATATTATATATTAAATTATTAATATTATATAATATATAATATATATATAATATATATATATTTATATATATATTATATATATATATAATTTATATATATATATTATATATATATATATAATATTATATTATAATATATATATATATTTTATATATTATTATATTATATAAATATATATTTAATATATGTATTTGGTATTTGGTGTCGCGGGGGTTCCCTTATACCGTACTCACTATATTTACATATGCTATATATATATCTTTAATATATATAAATATACATATACGGGGGTACATATATGTATATACGTATTTTGGCTGTCAGTTTACTACCCTATACTACTTATATTATATATATTATTAGTTTGTTTCATACTACTAACGTCGAGGTATCGAGCCCCCTATAATATATAATATTTAGTCACTATATATATAGTGTTAATATCCCATATTGTTATTATAATATTTTACATGTATATTTTATATTATTGTGATGTACTGTATTATGTTATTTGATAAGATTTAAAGGTATAATTATCAGTAAGGCAAGACTCCTGCATTCCACGTGCCTACCTCGTGCTCAGACACGAAGTTTATGACATTTAAGAAACCTATCTATTTTTGAATAAAATTTCCCTAATTAGTTATCGAATAAATTCTCATTATCCTTTGCTAAATGATTGGTCAAATAAATGAAATTAATTTACATATATAATAAATATATAAGATTATGAAAAATTGAAATGAATAAAAAGGACAGAATAGCTTTCTACTATCAATAAAGCTTAAACACATTAAAAAATAGGACTAACCCGTGCCAATAGCAATTGGCGGATATCAATATTTAGTGGAATTTAGAGTTAAATCTAATTTTCTTAAATACCTATGTTTATTAATAAAATGTTAAATATTATACATTATAAAAAACTATTGTAATAATCTTTTAATGTTATTAAAAAGGAAATAAAATACTAAAAATATTAATAAAATATTCGAGAATTAAAAAGAAAAATAAAAAGTAGCTTTGAAATATTTTATAAAATTTAAAGTTCGGCTATAAGAATGAAGAAATAAAAAAGGGTTCCATAATAGAAACCATAATTTAATGGACTAACTCAAGTATTTATTAATTATATATACTATTATATATATTATATATATAATTATATATATATTAATATTATATATATATATATATATATATATATATTAACTTTCTGATTTAATCCATATACCTATATATATATATAATATATCACCCTATACCCTTCCAATATACATAATATATATATTTATACTATAGTATACTACCTCGCTCGTGGACAATATACTAATAATACGCTCTTACCATATATAAATATATAATAAATTAATATATATATACCATTTAAATTTAATATATTTTATATGTTATTTTTTATATTTTTATCTAATATATTACCTACTTTTCTATTAAATATATATTTATATTTAACAACGCTATATTCCAAAAAATAGTATAAATAATTACTTTTCTATAACTTGATATAGTAATACTAATTGGTATTATTAATTATTTATGAGATTGATTTTTTTTTTATACATTTTTTCTTTTTCATATATATAAATAATTTATTAATAACCTAAGGCAATATATATAATTTATACCATAACATATATTAGATTATCCTTTATTCTACATTACTATCACCTTTAATATGGCTATATATTATGAGTTGTATATATTTTTATAAGATAATATTGAGATATTGGTTAGGCTTATATTATCTTATACCTAGAGAGGCTGGCCTTAATTATATATATATATGTATATATATATACATTATAAATATATATATATATATATATATATATATATATAATATGTTAATTATGTTTTATATTTGTATTATGTATATATATAGTAATTAGGTAGTTTGATATGTTATATATTTATGATATAGTATATATTAGTATTATATATGATTTTGAATATATATATATATATAATATATTATATTTAATATTTATAATATAATATATATATTATATATATATATATATAATATATATAATAAATATATTATATATATTTTATATATATATATATATATATATAATATATATAAATATAAAGTTAAGTTATATATATTATATATATATATGATATATATATATATATATATAATTAATATATATATATATATATATATATATTATTATATAAAAATATATATATATTAATATAAACGGTAAGGGTATATATATATATATTATATATAATATTTATATATATATATATATATATAATATATATATTATTATATTATATAATATTATATAGCATATATTATAATAAAGATTAGGCTCATAGAGTATACCTTAATATTAATAGTATATAAATGATCTTTATATACTGATCTATATATAGTAATATAGTCCGAATTAACACTATATATAGATACTTAATCACTATATATATATATATAATACTAATTTTAAAAGAACAGAGAATAGAGCCACAACGGAAGTTAGTAATAGAAAAGTAGTCCTGAAGGTCGACCCGACTGGATTTAATATAGTGATATATCTGCGGAAAGCTATATATATATTATCGGAGGTACTAGTAAGTCTAGAGTGAAGAGTATCGTTAGCATATTTATTTCTACATTAGGTAATATAAGTCGGTAAGTAAGTCTCAGGAAAGTATCGATATAAATCATATCTTGAGTTGTACATATAGATGGAGTCCTGGTAGTATCTATAGGTAAGTCATGGTAGTCTCACTGTAAGTTCTAGGAGTAATATCATATAGTAATAATATATTAATATTCCTTTCTTTAATAAAATTAGGAGTAATCGGGATTAGTCTCGGTTAAGTCGTAAAGTAATATTTCTAATTATATTACGAATCTATATAGTATTATATTATATATTATTATATAATTATTATTTTAATTATATTTATAGAATATAATTAGGATAATATTTAAAATATAATAAATAATTTATTTATGGTATTAATATTGTATTTATTATTATATAATATTATTATCTTAATATATATGTTATTATTTATATTTATTATAATATTAATATAATTTAATTATTATATTTATAATTTAATTTAATTTTATAAATTATAATTATATGTATTTATTATTATTATATATATTTTATATTAATTGATATATTAATTATAATTATTCATATTATCATTATATTTAATATTATAATTATTTGTTATAATTCTATTAATATTTTCTTATTTTGTTATTATATATTGCAAGTTATCTAATTGCAATTATTTATAATATTTTAAATATATATAAAATAAATTTTGTAAAATAAATTATATTAAAAATTAATAAATTTATTAATATAATAATTATAATTATATATGTTTATTTAATGTTTATTCTGAATACTTAATAATATAATTACATAACTACCTATGTCTAAATATTAATTGAGTTTCATTTTAGGTTGTTCGTGCATTTCCTTTTTTCGGTAATAAACAATATTAGGTTCAATTAATTAATCTTCCGTATCCTAAGTTTGTTAACCGGTGAATATGATCGTTATTCGTGATATTGATGTATATGTACATATTGTTATTGTGCATTGAATGAACTTATCTTCTGTATTTGGGTACTGAATTACCAGAGTTGTATGGTAATATTATTAATTTATTTTACACTTCAACTGCTATTTCAGTCAAAGTCTTAAATTATCTGGAGTCAAGTATTTGGTGGTCGCAGGAGTATTACATAAAAATATATTTACTTATTTTAAAGCATATATTATCAGAATTTTGAATTTTTAAATATCCATGAAGGTCTTTTAGTTAGGTTAAAAGTATATGTAATTAATTTGGGTTCAGTATAGAGAAGATTTGACTACCTTATCTTCTTCTAAAGTCAAAATACCTTATTAAGATGAATAAAATAGGATACACTTCCTGGCTGCACGCATAATTTTTTCCGTGTTCTAGTTTCTGGTGTAGATTATGATCTTTTTTTGTAAGAAATTTAGTCTGATTAAAATGAATGTCTCTGGGTTTTGGTTTTGCGGTGTGACGATCATGATAAGAAAATTATTTAAGATAGTGTGTTATTCATTCTATGAAGAATAGTATTTTGCTTGAGTATGAGACAGATCTAGCCTATTTATTTATATATGTATTATTTTTAGATGGAATGCGATCTATTATTATATTAGTATTGAAGCTTGCTTGAAGAATGCATTAATTGAATAATTTATTTTCTCCTAAATACTCTGTAATTTAGATACAAATTCCTTAGTAGTATATAGGGTGGACAACTGGCAGCACGTAGACCTGACATCCGGAATGTTGCATTAAAGCGGATGTTTTGCACATTGTATGCCTGTAAATAGCAACATTTTGCAGACATTGGTTTTTTTTATCAAGGTGGACGTTGTCTGAGGTTAGGGTTAAGGTCGGTGAGACCGAATATGTTAAGAATGTATCTAGACATAGCGTTTTTAGAGGTTTTAGTCACCCCAAAGGTGGGATGGGGTCCTTAAAATGGGGTTTTTGGCTTCTATAGAAAGGTTTTACAAATGATCGGTAGATCTATGCTTATAAGCCGGTTCAAATTCAGATTTATGAGTTATTTCTTACCCTCATAACTCGAGTGTTATAGATGCGTCTTTCCTGGACGTGCTCCTGGGGTTTGGCTTTTTACAGTGAAAAGATTAGCTCGAAAGAAAATAATGTACTTTATAATTAACAATGGTCGAGTTTATCGTTGGTAGGTATTGAAGTACCAGATGAGTGATTGAACGTCCACTCAGCTTTTTTTCTCGAAGCGGCAGTGATGATTATCTGCTATCAGAAAATTGGTATGTATTTATATTATTTGGTTATTTGGTGGTGATAAACTTGATCAACAACGCGAGTTTATTTATGTCTCTAGGATGGTATATCAGGGTGCTGCCCTTGAAATGTGCTAAGTCTAAAGTTGTCCGTGAGAAACCATGTTCGGCTTATACTGATATTCGGCAATAATTTGGATGTGAGCTGATAGTTGACGGTAATCTCTGTCGGAGACTGATATTACTTCCCTTCTGACGCTACCCCGGTTAAATGGGCGGGTGCAATACTTGCGAAATGCCGTATGGATTGGTAGAATGACTGCGCTGCTGGCCGATATCTTTATGGAGCAAGAGCAGCAACTATTAGCGGGAAACTTGCAATAATGGTTGGGATGTCAGTGGTTCAGTTCGATTCGGATCTCTGAGGCTGGCCGCGGAGCTGGAGCCTGTGCCTCCATGGGAAAGATAAGAGAAGGTAAATGCATGGGATATGCTAAATGAGCAGGGGAATGAAAGAAGAAGAAGAAATGAAGAGGAGGAAGGAAAGAAGAGATGAGGAAGGAGGGAGTCTGAGAAGTGCATTCTTCAGAGTTCCAGAAGGAGTCGCGGAGTCGGTGTAGCCTGCTCATCGGGTGCTGTAGAGCCGGTGCTGGGTGCCCCAAGTGAGTTAGTAAACATTTCGTTTAATAGAATATAATATCATCTAACTGTTCACATTACTGCTTTCTAGTTCTAACATGTAAATATCGTCTAAATAGTCTTGTCAAGTCTTGTGCAAATAAATTAACTCCATCTTTCTTATAAGTGTAAGAGCTGACATTTACGGTAGTACTTTTTCTTAATCTTCATTTTCTTTTTTTAATTCTAACTTAATTCTAAGTCTAGGTATCTTTTTACCATAAGTTAGTGTAACTGCAAATTATACTGTAATTTTTTTTTTATAATTATTAGTTTTTTCATTTCACATTTATACTTTGTGTTGAATTTTATAATTTAATTTTTTATTATTTTTTTTCTATTTATTTTATTTTTAAAATTTAAATTTATTTTTTCTAATTTTAATTTTCTTTTATTTTAAACTTTTATTTTGAAGTTAGTTTTTTTTACTTATTAATTTTTTATTTTTTTTTATTTTATTTACTCTTTTTAATATTTAGTTTTTCAAAATTTATTTTTTATAAGTTTTATTTTACATTTATATAATGTTGTTTTGTTATGTTTTATTTTTATTTTTTTTTTTATATAAATTGGTAAGTTGTTTTACAAAAAATTTTTTTTTGTTATTTTATTTTTTTTTTTATTTTTTTTTTTTTTTATTTTTTTTTTTTATTTGTTTTATTTTATATTTATTTTTCTTTGTGTTTTTTTATTTTTTTATTTTAATTTTTTTTCTTTTTTAACTTTTGTTTTCAATTTTTTTCATTTTTTTTTATTTAATATTTATTTTTTTAACTTTTATGATGTGTGTTTTTATTTTTTGGTTTTATTTTAATTTTTGTTTTATTTGCTTTAATTTGTGAAGGTGTGTGGTTGGTTCTTTTGAGCTGAGGTGAGACATATTTAGATGTATGGTTTATTGGTGGGGCTCGGCTGTCTCGCCTCCGTGTTGTGTGGGTGTTTAGTGGTTATGTGATGTGCTGTGGTGATAGTCAAGTGTTTTCTCGTTTTTGTTAACAGTGGGTTCACGGTGCTTGTTTGGATAAGCAGTAACATTAGTAACTCAGTATGCAATTCAAATGTATCGACTGTCTCAGTACCTGTCCATATTTGATGGTGGTCGGTGTGTAGTCCAGTTCATCTATTAGAGTGCTATAGGCTGTGTTTGGATACTACTTAGATCCATTGATCTCGAGTTCGGATTATTCTATTGATTCTATTGAGTTATTGGCGATCTATTGGAATATACAAGTCATATTTTGGTGAATAACATAAAGATCAAGCAGGAATAAACTTTATTATTTAGTTTGTTTTGTTTACTTTTGTGAGGTCTGCTTATAGAACATTTATGATTTTACTAGAAGAATTTTGAATATGCTTTTCATGTTTTAGGATCAAACGCTGAAAGTATAGTGTGCTATTTTGAAAGCTTGCCTTAGTTAGATGAGTCAGATGAGAGTGTCCAGTAAATTATCTGGAAGTAGGTTGATGTTATGTTTCAAGTTTCAAGGATGAGCGCTCACTAGCCTACCTTGGTTGCTCAAGTGCTGTTCCGCATGCCGAGTCTCCATATCCGATGTATGATCTATTGACTTCTTTGTGGATTGGTGTGGTTTGGCTATTGTGTGAGTTTCTTGATGATCTCGATTTTGGTTTTGTTATATGATCGTGGGTAACACAAGTTTAGTTCTTATTATGAAAAAATTATTCATAGGAGAACTTAATTTATGCATGAAACCTATGAAAACCTATCATTACCTATAACACTCAAGCACACATAGCATCATAATACATACATACATTACCATACATACAGTATAAGAGCTTCATGGAGTACATACATAAATTGAACATACACACACCACACGACGATAAACTGTCCATTAGCTAAGTATTGCATAATGACCAATAGTAATGGAGTTTAACTAACATTACAAGGTGACGAAAGCTAACCTATCGCCATGCTTTTGGTCAAGTATTTTAAACATATTAACTAAGATAATGACGTACACACACGACACACAACACACACACACACACACACTACGAATAAACTTCTAACATTATCAAAGGTTCATACTTAACAACAGTATAAGTAACTAACATTACATACAAAAAGGCAACCTATTGAAGCGACTTTTTTGAAGTTTATCTTTAACGTACCAACTAGAATGAAATTGCCACACGACATACGTACCACGTCATCACACTCATTAGGCACCGCCACACCACAGAACACATACGCACATCAATCGCTTCAGTGTACACGAATGAAACTGCTCACGATTAGGCTCAATGTGTCGCAATACTTAACAAAGTAAGTACTAACAATTACATACTAAAACGTAAAATATTCACACTTTTGTAAGAAGCATGTCTATAACATATCAATGTTATATGTTGTAACATTAACTATAAGTATGTGAGTTTAATAGAAATTTATCGCGTATTTGCCTACATAACTAGTTTATTGGAAGGTTACGAATATCACCGCAACATCACCAGATCGTCGACGCACGCGCAGACACACACTCGACGTGGGTTGTGGTGTCCACACACACACACAATACAGCGAGCACTACAGCCAACGACACACGACACATACGAGGCTTGCTTAGAGCGTTATTAGGTAGCAGATGTCTTTTTCACCCCATCCTTTTGACAGAAACGCAATTTATTCCATAAATTATCTCAGGTAACCCCATTAATTGCTCACTTATCAGACAATTTGTAATCGAGTTCACACAATATTATCGTCTTTTAGATTAAAATATCGGACGAGAAATTTGTTATCGAGCTTCACACAATATTATCGATACTTTTAGATGTAAAATATCGGACAATTTGAGATTTCTATCATGACACTATCCTATATATAATACTAATCAGTACTATATAATTCTCTCATAACTTATAATATATATATATATAGTATATATACATGCACAATAATACATTTATTACTTCTATATCGTAACTTACTCATTAGCTCACAAATATACTACTCACATTTACTCTCATAATTATACTAGTATGTAATATATTATATATATAGTACTCAAGACTATTTACTCATTTATATCTATTATAGACTCAGTATATATCCACTTATATTTTTCTTTCGTGAGTATCTCTAATATATACCAGTTCGGATATATATATATAGTATATATATATACTATATCGATCATTTACTATACCAACCACTATATATATCCATATATAACTATATATCAATCATAATATATACATAAATCTACGTATTCATTAATATTTGATACTAATATACTATATATCATAAATACTTATATAACGACTAGTTACCATTCATTTATATATATATATAGTATTATTATATATATATATATATTATATATAATATATATATATACCTTTTATATATCCTATACATTAGACTACAGATATATACCATCTTCCAATACGTTACTTTATCATATTAATTTATCTCTATATATATATATATATAGTATATATAATATATATAATATTTAAATAATTAATTTTATATATCCCTTTCTTCACACCACACTAATATAACATCTATCTAATAATTATAATCAGTTATCACATATATATGTATAATATATATATATATATTCTCATTATTTTCATATATTTCTTCTCTATATAATAATATATATAACATACTATACTATATCTATATGAATCACTACTATACCTATATATTTATATAAGATTGTCTCAATTCTGTAAACATCCTAATAGAAATAACTTTCTTACGTTAAATAGGGTGGGTACCCATAAAAAATTTAAGTTTTATTGACATTTAGTCTCTTTAAACTAACTATACAAGAAACTCAATTGTAAGCCATTTTTTATAAATTGATAAATCATTTTGTTTTTCAACTTACCACTCCGTTCCCGTGGGTACACGCAGGGTGGAGAGGGGCGTCAAAACCCACTCCAATATGACATGTGTGGTAAAACCCACTCGAGTGAATTATATAAATACCACATATACGTACTCTATATATATGAAATGATACTCTATATATATATTATATATACTTAATAGTGCTACTATTATATCAATATATAGACTTATTGATTCCTATTTACATTTACCATATCTTTTTTTTCCAGTTAATACATCACCTGATTTCAAACTTGCGGAGCCGAGCCCTCTCTTATTCCAAGGCGGAGGGGCAGGACAAAATAAAAATGCTATAAAACCCCCTCAATCGCGACATAAGTGTAAATTATTTCTCTCAGGACGTATCGCCGCAAGACGTCAAGCTTTTAAAGAGATAAGAAGAACCTGTTAAATCTATAGCGATTCGAAAAATGAAAAGGCCAGCGGTTCTCACCCAGAATCAGAACCCTAGCTTGGAAAGTAATGCACAGCATCCACAACGAACAAGTTTGGTTCTAAATACTCACGCAAACTTCTGCCGAGAGCATGGCAAACTGGTACTTCGACGAGGCGCGACGCATGGAGTGGAATGCGGTTTGGCCAAACTCCCTGGAGCAATACATACCAGTTATAGTAGTACTCCCTATATAAGAAAAAGTAGTATATTGTGACAGCCAATCGTCACTATCTAAATACTCAATCGAGGTTCCATCTTTAACAACAGTAAGTATAACACATTCACATCATAAAAGCTAATCCTTTTCACGAACTTTTTGGAATATGGTTTATCTTTAATATCACCCAACTAAGAAATACAATGCCACACATCTCACATATAACTTCAGCACTCGCCACCAACGCACAACCTTCGCACTTACCACACCGAGGAGCTAGAGTATCGCCTACACTCACCCAGAAATAATACTGCCTAACATTAGCAAAGTATTCCCACTAACTTAACAACACAATTCACAGCTAACTAACATTATACTCAAACGAATCTTTACTCTTTATCTTACGTTTACTTAAAATATGTCACTCTTTTAGAGTAAGAATAACTATCAACATCAATCAATGTTCATACTTTTACATTACTCAATGTATATATTTATTTAATAAAATTTATCGTATCCTAAACCATAAATTATTGTATTGAAACTAACGAATACACGCACACAAAAACACCACCACACACGCAACCCACACAACACAACACACACACACACACACACACACACCACACATTACACACACACACACATCACAATGACGAGGCTTGCTCACGTTATTAGAAATCTTGATCTGTATTTTTCCACCACTCCTTTTGAGCAGAAAACGCAATTTTCATAAATTTCCGGCATTATGTCACTTATCAGGAACATTTCTCGCTTCAAACAGTGAGTTTCACGAAATATTATCGCATACTTCTTTAGATGCTAAACATTGGACGTAGACAATTTGTTAATACTTTTCTTTTCAGATTCACGCAGCACCACCCACAATAATTACGATAAACTTTCTCAGACTATAAAAATATCAGGACAAATTTTTGAGATTTTTACCCTTTATATATATATAATATAACCTATATGCATTAATAATTAGGTAAGTATGTAGTATATAATATATTTATATAGCTACAGTTTACATATACATATATGTTAATCATACTCTTACATTATCTATCTATATATATTCATCATAGTATCTTAACACCTATTTATTCACTTACGACCATCTATAATATATTATATATATATTATATATATTATTATATACGCCGGAGCTTGGTGGGTTGGATGTTGTCCCTGGTATCTATTTGTGCTATTGATTCATGGTCTGTTATAGTCTCATTAAACATACCCATATCTATCATATTAATTAGACATTATAATTATTGAAATACTACGAATATTATATATAGGAGTGTAACATTAATATGTAATCAATATAATAGGTAATATTTATACCCTGCCATATATAATATTATATATATATATATATTCTATGTATAATATATATATATTATATATATATATACAATTACTTTCCATCAATATATTTTTATAGTGAATATATTATAAAATATTATTTATTAAAAAATATCATATTAATTTTGTATTTCTTTTTAAGACAGTATATATTAATATGGAATATATTAAGTATATATATATATATATATATATATATAATTAATTATTAATTATTATAATATATGAATATATTAATAATATATATATATTATAATATATATATATATTAATATATATATATATATATATATATATGATAATTATAGTAATTATATATATTATATATAATATATATATATATATTATATATATTATATATACTTATATTATATATAATAGTATTATATATATATATATATAGTTAATAATATATATATAAGTATTATTATATATAAAATATATTATATATATATAGTATATTATATATATAATAATTTATATTTACAAGATACATTAAATATGTAACCACAAATAGTCTCGGATAAATTGATTAACTTTTGTAAAGTACACTATATAATTATTCATTGTAGAAAAGAATACTTGTTTAATTTATAATGATAAATATTATATTTAACATAATTAATGTAACATTGTTACCATATATATAATAAATTAATTTCCATTAATAAATTTACGTTATGTCAATAATTCCCTAGAATAGGCCGTACTAAAAAAAAATAATTAAGTTTTACCATTTAGTTTAAACCAATATAATAAATATGTAGCAATTTTTAATGTGTAAAGTACATTTTTTTCCATACTCACTCCACGGTTCCGTGGGTAGCATTATGGATGGGCTGGCATACATTATCGAGGTGGTAAAAAACTCTGTGATAATAAATATAATATAATTTATGTTATTCAAAGTGAAATGTGAGGGTTAGGTCAATTTATTTGCCCATTTAGGTAGATTTAAGATATATTATCAATATAGATATGGTAATAAAATTAATTGTATTATTTTATTATATATATATATTTATTTTTTTATTGCTTATACTATATTTATATATTTATGGATATATAAGCAAAATAAACAAACAACAAATTTGTTTTTGTGAATATTAAAAAATAATAATGTTTTTAATACTCTTATCATAATATATTATTACCAGTTAAACATCAAACTTCCACGGGCACGTATGCGCTTTTCAAATTAGAGAGTGCCAGTGTAAAAGTAAGACATTGAAAAACCACACCGACGCATATCCACCACCCAATAAGTCTTATTGAATTATGGCGTATCTCAGGTGAGCCATGACGCGAGCTTTAGAGGAGGAAAGAAGATTTAAATATAAGGGTGTTCTGGGAGAAAACAGAAAAGAAGGGCAAAAGTTCACACAGAAAGAATTTAAGCTTGGTGGGAAGTAAATTGAACCAGCTGTGACAGAACAAGTTTGGTGGTGCATAGAATACTTACGAAAATATTCACTGTCGTCTAAATTAGACTGTTGAGGCCATAGAGCATGGCACAACTGGTAGTTAGTCGGAGTCGCGAAGGGGCGTAAGCAAAATGGAAGGTGGAAGATTGCGTTTGCCAAACTCCCTGAGAATATTTCTAGAACCGTTGTAGATTTAAATGCTGGAAGTTAAGAGACTAGGTGGACGGCTCCAAGGGTCAAGTCTGGACAAAGAGAACTATAGGGTTCAAAGATGAGTTTTTAAAAGTAGGGCACGACTCTTTATTAGTCTCCCGTTAGCTTTAGACTCAACAGCCTATCCAATAGAAGGGTGAGCCGGAGCCTCCCCAAAATCTGAGAAAGTTATCTCCAAACAATGGCGAATCAATGTGCGGCTCTATAAATAACTGGAGCAGAATGTGCAGTAGAGGGAAAAAATTGCCTACGCGAACCACATGAAAATATAGACCAGTGCTACCCAGTTCTCTTTTTGAGGCACTTAGCAACATTGAAATATGAGTTTGCCAAGACAATTTATTGTTTATGTTTAAGACCAAGAATGTTTTTTATTCACATTATTCACAGGAGAGATGTTAGAGCCGTCGAGGAAATAGAAAATTGGGAGATGTTTTTGAGAAAGAGATATAGAGGAACGTCTTTGAGGGTTGAGTTTTTAAAGAGTTGTATTTTACAAGGTTGCGGTGACTCCACTTCGGGAATCCTCCATCCAGATCGACAGTTTGGTATGGACTACCGAATCGGAAAGTCTCCTAAAGACTGAGAAGCGGTCAAACTCATAGAGAAGCAAAAGAGGGATGGAGGCGAGAATTAATGGAAATGTAGAAGAGTGAAGGGATTGAAGTCAGATCCGGCATAAGAGTAGAACAGAGTTGGAAGTACAACTGAGGAGATCGTTGATATCGTTGATGAAAAGTAAGACTAAAGTTGGAGATAGAACAGAACTCTTGCAGGAGAATACCTTACCACAATTAATCCAGGAAATGGAGGCGAAAGGGAGCGGTGCCCTCACCATGAACGTTGCTGATATATGAAGAGCGATTCGAGAGAAAACTAGACAAGAGTAAGCAAAGGGAAGGCGGACCAAAGGAAAGGGAGCTTAGAGATCAAGTGCCGCGTGCAGAAAAAAAAATACTTCTCCCAGGTTCAAAGCTTTGGATATGTAGAAGGGGGCCGCCAGCCCAGCACCGCTAGCCACGACTCCCACCATCGGTATTTAAGGGCAAGAAGAGCCATAATCAGTTAGAATAGGAAAGTATGTCAACCGCCAAGTTTTGACTCGAGCGACGAAAGCCATACCTGATCGAATCTGAAGAAGGGGATGAGACTCAGATGCTCCAGAAATGAGAGTTAGCGAGAAGACGATTACAGCCAAGATTTTAGAGAGAATACAAGTGATACAGCTATTACGGGCGATTCACGTTAGATGAGGAATCAGAGGGCTACCACTTTTTTTCCGGGAATCGGCATTTGGTACAGTGCGAGCCTTCCAGCACTGAGGAAGAATTAGTATTTAGTATTAAGACATAGAGAGTAGTAAGTTGTAAATCAGAGGACAGGCCTCCAGCCTCAGAAGTACATACTCTACCCTCAAAAACACGTGGGAGCAGAGCCATCCGGTACCACTAGCCTT
This sequence comes from Trachelipus rathkii, assembly GCA_015478945.1. Lineage (NCBI taxonomy): Eukaryota > Metazoa > Arthropoda > Malacostraca > Isopoda > Trachelipodidae > Trachelipus > Trachelipus rathkii. Next base: position 13,166 of record JABUQX010020637.1, on the reverse strand, counting down.
CACTGGCGTTCAATAATGATACTTCAGGTCCGCATGCATCAACGTAATCTAATAGTGTATATCACAGTAAAGACATGGGGAAACCTCGAAGAGGAGACAGGAGTAGGAGTAGGAGGGATTGCCAGAATCGTACCAGGGTAGAATTATAGAGTGAAAAAGGTAGAGCCGAAGATATATATATATATATATATTAATACTTATATACTTATATATATATATATATATATATAATACTATATATATATATATAATATATATAATATATATATATATATATATATATATTAATATATATATTAATATATTTAATATATATATTATTATTAATTATCCATATACCATACCTATCCACACAACCCCCAATAACACCCCAACACCCCCCCACCCACACACTCATACACCCTTATATATAATATATATATTATATATATATATATTACTAGTTAAGTATATATATATAATCCTATAATATTATATATATAATTATATATTTAATTATAAAATATATAAATGTATAGAAATATTTAATTTACTTAAATTAAAGGAATTATATAGATATGAAATAAATATTAGTATTAATTAAGTCGTATATAATCTAGTATTATAGTACTACAGTTAAAAAAATCATTAAAATTATATAATAATAAAAAAATGTAAATTTTAATTTAATTATATATAATAATATAAAATATTTGTAAAGAAATTAAATGATTGCTCATGTATTAATAATATATATATATAATCTATTATATATTAGATATATTATTATTATCTTAGGTTACTCTCATTATTTAAATTATTTGTTATAAAAAAAATTGAGGATTATATATATATAATATAGGTAACTTCTAGATTAATTATTCATATATACCTAACACGCTCCGCAGGGAAGATGTTATCAAGGATTCGAAATCGGATTCGGATTCGGATTCTGGTAAATCACCCGACCTATCAGTGTAGGGCAGCCTTTCATTCGACGTAAACAATAGTCGCATTTGGGTTTCCCAAACGCTAAACCTCAACGACTATTCCCGGCTAGCATTGCGGCCGATTGCCTAGGTGTCGAGTGTAATGCCGGGAAAAGCTTTTCCCCATTAGTAGCGAAGTCACCTGATTCACTACCCAGTGTACCTCATTAACGTCCTTGAGAGTGAGACGAAAGCAAGAGTTCATAACGAGAAAAGAGCTTCACGTTCTCTCGCTCCACCATTGCTTGAACCCGGTCCTTCTCGTTGGCCAGCGAGTACTTAATGTGTCTGGTTCGTCCCCGGTGTCTCATAATACAGGCTTTTGATATGCCTTCACAGAAAGATATATCAAGAGATTTCAGGTAAATTTCAGCGATTTCATATATCACGTAAAGTGTAGCTATTAGGAATATTTTCGTGAATTCGGTAATTATCGGATTCTAGATAACATTAATTTCTACGATCACATAACTATTATATATAAATTATATATATATATATATATATATATATAATATATATATATAATAATATATATATATAATATATATATATATTTATATATATATATATTATATAATATGTCTGTTGTTATGTATGATTGTCGCATAATATATATATATTTATATATATATAGTAAGTATATAATATAATATATTATTATATTATATTATATAGTAATATATAAACAGTATATATTATATATATATTATATTATATATAACATAAGTATATATATATATATTATATTAATATATTTAATATTATAATTTATATATATATATATTATATATATATATATTGATAGTATATATACTATATACCGATTCGGTATATAATTTAACTAGTATATATTTTACGAATCCAATAATAGTTGCCTATATAGGATATTTCGTACAGCGCTCATTAGGGAATCTAGGAATACTTTTCTCGAGTAAGAAATGAACCCTATAGATTCCTCCAGAGGGGACAGAATTAGAAGTTACCCAAAATGTTTACCATCTAATTGACAACAACAGAGGCAATAATCTTAGTCACATCTTGTAGTAACATGGACGGGGATCCAAGGGGACACCAATAAGTCAAAATTTAAAGTAAAGAAAGACTGGCAATATACTGTACATAGTCGAAACGCATTTTTTCTATGCCATAACATCGTTGATAATTTCTTTGGAGGATTTAGCACCACAGCAGGTTGTTCTGAGATGCAACTCATTTAGCCCAGCTAATTTTAAGAAAGGGTTGATAATATAGGTATGAGGTTGATAAGATGATTTGGTGTATATACATAGTGAATATTTTGACTAATGCACTGTTGGCGTGTTTATTTAGCAAAAAAAAAATTTATAAGACTAAAATTATAAAGGTTGTATAGATACAAAATGCTACTCACTACTTATTCCTTTTTCACATTCAATTGCAATCAGTGAACACTTCCTATACATTTACACCTAATATATATATATACCTAATATATTTAAACTCGGACATATACTTGATATCCATTGCTCTCATCACATCTATACATGATTTCTAAACATACAGTGGACTCTTCCTCAGCTACATACCATATACTTATCTCTATCTACATTTTACTTAAATCCTTTTCATTTTATTTTAAGACCTTTCCTGACAAGGAAGAAAAGTCTTCTTAAACTTTCCTTTCTAACGATTCGCTATTACAAAACCAAATCATAACCCTTCACCATTTTTCGAATCATTCTATCCATCAGTTACTCAAAGTACCATATTATAGTCACATACTTTAACCTAATCCGAATTCTTTCATCACTTATATACATATACAAAACAAATTAAATAGTGGAAATAGAGTAACATAGACAGATACCCTTGCCATTCACTCCATCAGTTACATGTGATAAACCTTATTATATATCAGCTTTCCACATCATTTATATTTCTTAATTACTCAGCTCACTATTGACATACGGTATAATATTTCGATTCATTCAGTAAATAGCCACCTCCAATATACACATTATTAATATCACCAACACCTGCCACCATATATAAAAGTACTTCTATAATTATAATACCTGAGCTGTACGCCCTGTATTGCAATAAATTCAATATATAACTAAGTTTACTTATATTTATTTCTTCTTTTCGCTAATGAAGAACGCGTGTTGCATAGATCCATAATAAAACCTAGAGCTCAATTATTTTTCTCTTTCTCATAATATTTTGGGTTCAATTGTAAAACTTTGAATCTGCAGAATTTTCTACCGATTTCTATAAATGCACTTTTGAGTTCTTTTAACAATCAAGTCCCTTCAGGCTCAATATACTTCTATCACAAATAATATCACTAAGCAATTACTTCCTTTAACAACATCCAAACTAATTTCTAATAACAGTTCTACTTTACCCTATTAATATAATTCTTACTCTCCTATTACTGCTTCTCTCTCAATATGTTTACGAAACTATACCACTTCATTAAACGTAGTTTAGACACTACAACTTCTATATATATCAATCATACAATCTTCTGACCCTCCAATTATCTTTATAAATCAATTTATCACAAGTAATTCTCACATCTATAATACCTAGTGCTGAATTTACCATTCTTATCAGCTTTTCTCCACTCTAACTCTTAAATGCCTCCTTACCAATAAATATATTATTTCTTCTTGCCACACATAAACTCAAACATACATTCACTTAATCACCTCTTACCAATCGGCATCATGTTACCATTTTTAATGAGTAATTATTTATCGAGTGATAAAGCTGTTTACCCTCAAACTCTCCTACTTCCATATTCTACACTTCGATAAATAATTAATTAACATCCCTCAGTAATATTATTTTATAAAGATATTATTACTTCAGCTTTAAATTTACCTTTTCTTATCTTTCATTACGTGTCTTTCTTTCCTAGAAGACAATTTTCCCTATTTCATTACCCTTATTTTTGATGCAAGTTTCTATTTTTCTTACCTTTCAATAACTGTTCATATATTCACAACCTTTATTTTATTTTATCTCTATCTACCATATTTTTAACATTGATCTTGGCTTTCGTTTTCCTCACCTTATATATATTCAGGTATTATTATTGATCGGTACACCTTTTCTATCTCGAGAACTCTAGCTATCGTAGTTCGCAGGCTTTATGTAGGCATTAAATTATCTATATACAACTATAGTTATATACTTATCTTTTTGAGGACGCAATTCAAATCGCTTCACTATCAAATACATATTATCACTATATTGTTGACTTTATGCAAACGGGTGGTAACTACCTCACTTTGAGTTCCGGGTAACGGGGCTTAACTTTCTTTTCGGCTGTCCTAATTAAACAGGCATCTAACTATCTTTCTCGAGTAGAGAAAATTTAATTCATAATTGTGGCCCAATCTTTGATCAACATAGAGAACTTTAATTTTTTTTTTGTTTAAAACAGGGAAAATCGAAATTAACATGGATGCTGCCTTTTAGAGATATATTCCTGATTTGTGCCATTTTAATGAAGGTATACACTTCTTTGCCGTCCTTGAATGCTCTCTGAATATATATTCTAAGAACTTTACCAAATATTCAATTCTCCATTTTAAGAAAGAGATTTCCCAGTTTATTATCACCACGACTTTTAACACGGACTATCTGAGACTATCTTCTAAGATTTTGGAAGCGTTAAAGCAGGAAGAGATGTTAACAACTTTAAAATGTTAAAGCATAGGAGAACTTGATAACTGGCGACAGGCAGACAAACCTGTTATTGGAGTTCTTTAAGAGATACTTTGATACGATGAAGAAAGCTAATCAACTGCGTACGCGACATTTTCAAACATCTAATTTATATAATTATATGGAGGCAACATCAAAAATAATTTGGTTTTAAACTTGTGAAAATTTAAAATGAAAGATATTAAAAATAATAAATTTAATTAAATTCCATTCATTTATTAACTAAACATCCTTAAAGTTAACTCTTCGTATATTTCTTGTGAATCTCCATTCATCGTGTCTTCATAAACGTGTTGATGTTTTGGAAGAGTATTGGGTGACATCATTTTCTGCAGGAAAGTTTCACTCGATTTCGAATACCGATAATTCCGATATGAAGATAGAACCATGGTAGGAAAGGAATGGTTCTTTCAGTTGTTAAATTTCCGATGATGCGGTAATATATATATATATATATATATATATATATAATATATCATAATATGATATATATATATATATATTATATATTATATAGTTATATGATATAATTATATATAGTATATAATATATATATATTTAATATATAGTATATATAGTATATATATATATTATGTTATGATATATATATATATACTATATATATATATATCTATATTTATATATATATGATAAGTATATATATATTATGTTATATTTATATATATATAGTTATTAGTTATATATATATAGTATATAGTATAATATTATATATTATATATAATAAAGGGTTGGTCAAGCTCGAAATTTCCCCCACTGCACTGCACCAAATCATGTGCACAGCAAAGAGTCTCTCTCTCTCTCTCTGGGGTGTGAAGCTCTCTCTCTCTTCTTCTTCCCTCTCTTCTCATCTTCTCTCTCTCTCTTCTGCTCTCATCGTTCTCTCTCTCTCTCTAAAAAATGAAAGTTGTTTGCTAATCAATTTCTAATATATATAATATTTATATATATATAATTTAT